>CM050164.1:439241306-439298806 GCA_027410445.1 Discoglossus pictus
CCGTAATAGCAACAGTGTGTTAGTATGCCACAATCACGAAGAATATGCAAAACAAAAGAAATAAAGATAAGTAGCAATTCCAAAGAAAAATTATAATGGGAATAATATGCTGAGGAAGGCAAACATAAAGCAAGACTGCTGCCATTTTTCATGAGGAATTTGGTCGACATAAATCTGAATGGGGGATAATTTCACTACACAACTAAACAACAAAACTAACTACAGATAACTCTAATAAAGAAGTATAGATTCTCAGAAGACAGGAACCAAAGTCACAAAATAAAAATAAATAAAAAAAGACAGACAACATTGGACAAGTTATTTGCTAGTGAAACAAAAGGGACAAAAAAAAAGACATTGATCACCAGATTTGGAGTTACCTGATCTTGAATGGAAGGTGACATACATTTAAACAATAACTCCTTTGCTCCTCTCCAGCTTCTGCCATCATTACTCCTCTTATTATAAATAGTACATTTGTTTTCACATTTGAATGTCTAAAACCTGCTCAGAATTCTGAGAAATACAGCCTGGGGGCAGGGACATTCAAATGTACCCACGTAGGCTTCGCTCTTGTAATCCGTAAACATTTTAGACATGGCTTCCTTTACACAGCTTTTTTGCAAAGCTCAGGATGGATTATACACAAGCTAGGAATATATATACATATAAATATATATATATATATATATACATATAAATATATATATATATATATATATATATATATATATATACACACACACATATACACATAAATATATATATATACACACACACATATACACATAAATATATATATACACACACACACATATACACATAAATATATATATATATATATATATATATTATATATATATAAAATCACATGAAATGTTTATTATCTACAAAATCTTCCTGGAACTCCTTTGAGAGAACTGTAAAACACTTTAGCTCTGCGTGTGATAATATTCACTAATACTATGATGTTAAACTAAATACAAGTAGTGTGAAATGATACCATAGCGCTCATAAAATTTTAGGCATCAAAACTGACTTCTAATATTAAAGCATCTTTTAGTACACAGCCTTTTTGTGCCTATCAGCCGTCAGAGTCTTTATCTTTCTGCATAAAAGACAATTGAAAACATGTTGCATCGAAGCAGAGTATTTGTTTCTGTTTCTCATTGTGTTTGCTTCTTTTTTTAAAGAAATTTCCTAGCGCTGAATAAAAGTTTATAATTGCACAGGGAGTATTGTTTCTGACAGCCAAGAAGCAGTGTGTGTGTAATTCTTTATTTATTTGCATTTGTATATAATGCCTTTATTCAAAGCACTTTTCATTATCATAGAACAATGCATCGTTGTTTTGGAGGATAAAGGAGTATATTTACTTTAGAGGGTAAGACAGGATTTACAATAATTTTTTTCTGATCAGTGTAGGTTTGCTTGTGATAACCACTGTAGGGGAGGAGGCAACATTTTTTATCAGTACAACAAATAAAGAGCCATATCAGGATCCCCCTTGACAGATAATTCCCGACTCTCTTGATCCCTAATAAGAAAGATGAACAGCATATCTGCTGAAGTATAACTATTACCCTTCAAAATATAGGTTTTCAAAGGTATATTCAATGTATATATATTGTGACAACTACTGGGTTTGTGCTCTTGTTTCTGGCACTTTTGATGGAGTAACACAGTTACGGGAGGCTTTAAATGGATATGTAAGTGAGCTGGATTATGAAAGCATCTGTTAGAGGAGAATAGTAGTGTATGAAAACATTGTTTTGTATGAAATATCCCAAAATAAACATTAATTAGCTTACCTTGAGGTTAGCACATTTGGCATTTGCATTTGATCGTGTACACCCCTAGAAAATACCACCTAAATTAGCATAACATTAAAATGCAGAATCAGGCACTGTATAATTCTTCATGTCAGTGGCTTCTGGCATGTGCTCAGTACAAGAACTGCAACAGTTACTTCATGTGCTCTGTACAAGAAAGGTCAAAATATGTACCCAGCTGTATTTCCTGTGTGTACCTGGCTTATGTAAGCATCCTGTGGGTGTGAAAAGCTGGATTTGACTTTTGTGCAAATAACTTTGTAAATAAACAGAACTTTTCTATGTAACACATGTTTTCATACACTACTTATTCTCCTCTATCAGATGCAATCATAATCCAGCTCACTTAGATATACCTTTAATGCTTTTCAAAGTTTTATATAGAATATATTATCCAGTTTTACAAAATTTACACACAAAACAAAACAGAGAAAATAACAGGCCACTGATTTGACAGTTAGATAGGTCCCTTACTAACAGAGCGTTCATCCAGCTAAACATGGATGGAGCAAAACCAAAACATAAACAATCCAATAGTAACTTTGTAATCACTAGCCTGTATACTTGAGAAATCCAGTGTTTCATTCTGCTGAAGTTTGCTCATCAGGTCCCCACTGCTGTATGTCTGTCTGTGTATTTTCCAAGGTTTAACTTTAATATCTTTCTGTCTCTTTCCAGCACAGATAGATTATCCCTAGCAGCCTTTTTTAAAGTGTAAAATCGTCTGAGCTAATTAACTGCTGCAGGAGTTAACGTTTTCAGTCCTCCTGGGGAAAGAGAGCTTTGCAGAGTCTGTGGCTTACATAAACCCTGTGCATTACTCTGTCATACTATATATATATATATGACTACTAAAGTGGCTCTTTAAGGGCCTCATTCTATTATCGGCCGTAAATTGGCCGTAAGGCTGCGATTCCTTGCGGGGGTTCAGTTAACTCGCGATTCTATTATACGGCCCCGCAAGGATCTCCTTTTACGGCTGGCCGCATATCTTTGAACCGGCCGTAAGCTGTGAAATATAAAAACTGAAAAATAAATTCAAGCCTGCACTGTACAGCTCTGTAAATGCTAGGGATCATATTGGGGGACATGAGGATTAAAAGGAACCCACTCTCAAGCTTGCACATCAGCCCAAACCCGAGTTCGAATTAACTGTTTATTTTCCGGCTGCGGCGTGGGTGTGTCTGAGGTGCTCCAAGCCCTCGGGACTTTTTACATGGATATTTTACGGATATTAAAAATAAAATATTTTACGGATTTGAGTACAGGATAATTATGTGCTATTTTTTCTAACACCTAAAATCCCTTTATAGTCTTCTCAAAGTGCAGGATGGCTTTATTTGAGCTATTTTATGTGCTTAATTGGTGCTAGCGAGACCTCTTTCCTGCAAGTAAGCTGCGGCTCGCTTTTAGCCTTGCAGAGAGGTTTCCCGGAGCAATTGAATTGCAAATCTCTTGCGGCCGTTTTAGATCAAAGGCTTTCCTCCGGCGCGAGCGGCCGCAAGAGATAGCAAGGCACCGGCCGCAAGCCTGCCGGAATCCCCGGCCGTAAGGGAATAGAATAGCAGAATAGCTTGCGGCCGGTCCTTGCGGCCCCGCAACTGCTGCGGCCGCTAATAGAATGAGGCCCTAAGTAATTGCGGATACATATTTCTTGTGGCATAAAATATGTTGGTATATTTTTTGAAAAATTCAAGGTTTAGCATTAACGGAACATGGAACACAATTATTGGACCCATGCATTTAAAAAAGCATGCTTTAAATACTACCAAATCTTGGTTTTGCATGAAATACTATAAAGTAAAAGCTGTTTAAACTTCATAGAAACTAACAGAAAGTGCAAAGAGAATACATACATACATAGATTTCATTGCCAGGCAAGTATATATCACTGCTCATTGGCTATAGGGGGCAAGCAATCAGGTCAGTTAAACATTTGAATCAGTTTCAGTGCTTTGCAAGCATTATTTGAAAATAGAAAACACATAGTGGCACATTATAAAAATTATATTTTTCAGACCTGACAAGAAACAAATGTTTTCAATGTCCCTTTAACATTCTAACATTTTGTTTTTTGAGGTTTAAAATATGTATCCTTAGCCAGAATACAAGGTTATGAGTATCAAAACAAAAACAGGGAACGTGAAGATGATATGTTTGTATACCAACACAGCGTAGGGGAAAGATGCTGCAGGAGGTAAAATAATGAGATACATTCACAGAGAACGTACACGGAAACCTCAAATACTACAGATAATGTGTAATGGTGCAATATATACAGGTATTGCACAATTACATTTTACACAGATGAAATAAGACACTGACATGCAAAAAGATTAAGAGACAGAAAGGAAAAAAACTAAATATCAGAACGATAGTTTGGGATTTTTCGAGTTTGATGTTAGAGTTGATGCCGCTCGGATTAGGATGTAACATAATGATTTTATTGTCAAATCGGAGATGTACACGGATGGATATATTAAAACAAAGTTTGATCACATTGGACCTTTTCAAATATGTGTTCGATTAAAATGACCACTGCAGTGCCTTAATGACGTGGGCTTGTTTTTTTTTAAAATTAGAAGAATCAAGTTTAAGAGTTTTCAACCTTGTAAGGTGCTTTGGAACCTACCACTATACTTAACCCCTGTATAGCGCTCCAGAATTATTATTATCCTTTATTTGTAATGCACCAATATATCCTGCAGCAAAATATGTTGGTGAGGTACAAATACAGGATAATAATAATAATAAGTAGGCATTGATCATTCGGGTTCCCTGGTGATCCAGTGGTTAGGATTCAGTGCTTTCACTGCTGTGACCTGGGTTAATTTACAGTCAGGGACCCAAGAGGTTACATCACCCTGAACCTATGCAGGGTTGGACCTGGTCAGTATTTGGATGAGAGACCACTTAGGAATACCAGGAGCTGTATCCTGTTGCCCACAGGATAATAAACTGGCAACCCACCCCAGTATCTCTGGCATGAATACCAAGTGGATTAGCATGGTGTTGCGGTCCATGAGGTCACGGAGAGTCGGACACTACTGAGCGACGCAAACACCCATTGATCATTCATAAAGTTCATATTCAATGTTTTAAAAAACAATATTCAATATTAAATGTACTCTCGGCTGTTGCTGGTATCCACCCCTATAAGGTTTATGGTGTTGGGTTGCTTTGGCACCTATTCAATAGCAGCCTTAAGTCTGCGGGCTTGAAATTTGCAACAGTTACAGAGCGATTCTATGAACAAGCCCGAAACTACCTGGTTAGAACCCTAAACCATGAACCATGCAATCATAAGTAGCATTTCAGAGCGTGATCATGATCAATTAAGCAAGCCCGTAACCACTGATTTAGAAACAGCCAATAATAAATGAGACATCATGACATCATTAAAACATGAAGGTTAAACCACAATCAGTTAGTGTTTAGAAGTCTGATATGCGCTCAGACTCGCAATCCGGCAATGTACAAAATAATAAAAATGAATGAAGGAAATGTTCTAGTCCATGTGGGCGGACTGATATGTATCAACTCCTTGATTCCCATGATGAGACGAAAATTAAACGTAAAAAAAAAAAAATTTTGTTTGCAGATCTGCGAGCTTGAGACTGTTGTGTAATTAATTCTAATATCGGTCATAACTTCCCCTGTCTTTTACAGTGCAGTATTGATTTTTTTATTTGCATTTACAGTGCTCCGATCAGGTGTTTAACCCCTTTACAAGTCCTATCTGCTGGTACTTGTAGGATTTTCTTCTATACTGTATCTGCCATTTGCGGGTGTGAGAACATTTGCGGGCTTGAGTAATTGTAGCAATTGAATAGCGATTTGCGATTGTAACATTTACGGGCTTGAAAGATCAAAGCCTTAGCTGGGTCGGAGTTACGATTTTGCTAACCTCAGGAATTATGTAACCCGCAAACCGTTTGCAGGTAGCTAACAGACGCCAATTGAATAGCAAATTAGTTTACGGGCTACATTACGGGCTCCTGTAACTAACAATTGCTTAATTGAATGGAGGCCTTTGTCTAGCAGACAGCGACTAAATTTATTGAAACAATGTGCACCAATAACACAATGATCTTTATTGGCTGTAAAAGCTTTTCCTGTGGGGCCGGCTAACCTATTATCATATTTGACAGTTCTTAAACCCCTATAGATAAATCTCTCAGCCATAAAATATAAATGAACTTATCAGGGTGCAGACAAACATTAGATGAAAATTAATTTAATATTGCTATTATAAAGTATTACGTACTGTATGAATGTTATATATGATAAATACATGATTATAATAACTAGCTCTAGTTCCTTCAATTCCTCAACCATATATTTGAATGGGTCTGTTTACTTTAGCTTAATATAATAAAGTACCTCTTAATAGCCCTTCGGGATCGCTACCTTAAGATGGTGAAGGGGCTTGTGTACATCAACGAAGCTGTGAGCTTTACCATTAAGGGTCACCCAAGATGGGCAGGTCATATCAGAGAGGTCAGACAAATCTCAGCCCACCGGAGAAGGAACTGGCATCCCGCTCTAATATATTTGCAAAGAAAACCATATGCATGGGCACAATTAGAAACGCAGACACATGCCTGGCATGCTGTGTCCATATGGTCACCAAAAGTTAGACCCAACTGAAGAACCAACAACAACCTCTTAATACCAGACTAATTAGCAGGTCATGGTACCCTGTAAGTTAAGATATTTAATAAGTGACCACACAATAACAAAATGCAATCTATTTGTCCCATTTTGTACAATCATTAGAATAAAATGCTAATTGCTAACAAAGACATTAATGGTCATCTGAATTCTGGATGAATTACATTTATTATTATTATCCTTTATTATAAAACACCAACACATTCTTTAGTGTTAGGAGTACATAAGATCAATATGACAGAAGTTACATACTGGTATAGAAGGTGTAGAGGGACCTGCTCTCATAAGAGCTTACAATCTAAGCGGGTTAAGGGTATTAGAAAGGAAAGGAAAGGGGTAGCTTGTCTTATCTAGTGAGGGAGCAGAATCCATGCTTGTTTGAATCCATGATAATAGGGAGCAAGTTGGTGGCTTCTTTGAATAGATGGGCTTTCTGAATTCCACATGGTGGGGGTTGCCTGAGAAAAGTCCTACAGATGTGATGACAGGTGATAAGAGACGGATATCATGGAAAGAGTGGAGGGGGTTTCCTTTTGGAAAGGACTAGCGGAGACATTCATGTGCTTAGAGAAGAATAGTTGGTTACCTTTACTGGTAGTGGTAGCGTAGGCGTACAATTGCATAGTAGACTTCCCCATATTTTTTAGTCATACCTAAAAGTGAAAATATAGTGCAGGAAAAATGTAAGTGAATTATAATGTAACATTTGGTTTTTGCTTTTAGATTTTTAGATATGGTTTACAATAATAGGGCCAAAAAAGCACATTAGCTTGTAATAATACAGATTCAAGAACAATTTGATGGCTCTTTGCAAAGGCTAAAATGACGAATTTTCATATTATGTGTGAAGTATTCTTTAATATTTTCTGCGATCGCAATTTCCACTTCATTTTGACATTTTAATTTAGATCATGTACTGTGGTTTGTTGTGTTTCATGCACTATTGTCAAAAATACATTGGAAGTAAGGCTCCGTAGAAATCAATTTAATAATGCGCCGTGTTTGTGTTTCACAAATGTGATTGTGACAGCATAAAAGCATATATTGTGCAACTTGCTATCCATTGTGTTATTTCAAATATAACATTTGATGGAGAATAAGAAAACCTGTCATTCACAGACAGGAGAATCAAATTCGATTCTCTCTAACTGCAGCAGTAACGTTCTTCTGAAAGCAGCTGTACTGAGCAAGCAACGATTTAACACACATTTAAAAGGCTGTTTAAAAAAAAAATTTAAAAAAAAATCAGTAAGTCTTGCAAGAATAAGAGACGTTATTTGCTCACCACTGGATCCTAAATGGAATTATTTATTATTATTATTACTTTTATTTGTAACGCGCCAACATATTCCGTAGCGCTATACAGAGGAAAAGAACAAGGAAAAATATAAATTTTAACAAACTGCAAAAAATGGAGGGCCCTGTTTTGAGCTTAGAATCTTTGTAGAAAGTGTTTTTTCTCAAAGCACTCTACAAGATTGAAAACTCTCTACTTAAAATCTAAAGGGGATGGAAGAGGCAGATAAGAAATAGCAAGGGTCAGGAAGGAAGTGAAGTTTCATTAGGTAGGAGGGTATGCAAAGTTAGAATGTTTTTTCATATAGAAGGAAAAGGAAAGTATCTGAGAAAGTAATTTGGTAAGTGATCCTAGTATGTAATATGTTATCTGCCCCTAGTGGAATCTTCCGTTAAAGTATCACAGAAGTCGTTTTTAGAAAGTTTTTAAAAAAAACTTTATCTTTTAACTATTGTAGTTAACTTTGCTTAAAAGGCTGACAACATGGGGTCCTATTCTATCAGAAGCCCACAAATGCCTTAAACTCATAAATTTGGCTGCAGATGTTTTTCTCTCTCAATGTTTAGATGTATTCTATTGACTGCAGCTTGTAATTTACCTCCTTAAGCCTAAACTCCTAAACCCTGCCTTTTTAAGTCTGATTTCAGGGGGCGTGATCACAAGATCTGACAATATTTAAGCAAAGCCTGTAATTTACTTCTTAGACACAGTCAATAGTAAATGAGACCGTTATCATGACGTCAGTAAAACATGGGAGTTACACGTAATCTGTAATCGGAGACTACTAATTAATTAGTGCTAATCTAGCACTCTATAAAATACATTAGATGCTCTGTTCTAGTCCATGTGGGTTTCTTGAATCCCGGGATCAATATTACTCAGAAATAACATTTAAAGAGAATATTTGTGGGTTTGAGACTGTTGTGCAATGAATTCCAATGTCTTTCCATGCCTTCTCATGCTTTTAAAGTACAGTATTGTGTGTTTAATTGCGCTTACAGCTTTAATAAGTATTTGCTTTATTTAGTACTTGTAATATTTTCAGCTGTGGGTCAGACTTTATTTGCGAGCTAGAGCTACAAGTCTAATAGAATATTGATTTTGTGTAACTTTAATTATTTAGAGCTCATATTATTCGAGCCGTGCTAAAACCAATGGAGTTGTAAGGCCAAATTTGCTTCTTTGGCTGGCCTGTAGTGATTGTAGGTGGATAATACACATAGTATTCTCCTCCACATTCACTGAAAGCCAAGTATCTATCATTGGGACTAGTTATTATAATATTGATATTACAATCCCGTTTTAATCAGTGGCTACTTACAGCTACAGATCATACTGAAATGTGTAAACCCCAGTAGCAATACAAAGCCACAAGAACATACCAGAAATAATCTGATTAAGCAGATGATCAATAATATATACTCAGCACCATTACAACGTGTTGGGTCATCTTCAAATTAACATGTAACAAAAATGGAGATATATACAAATATAATTATCAATATGTTCACGCCTATAAAGCTTAGCCTAAGGGCTCAATTAATTTTTATTTCTATAGATGTGGATATATTCATTGTAAGGGCAGTCTGGATCTTTAGCTACTAACTAAAACATGTTTTGAGTGAACCCAAAGTTGGAAATCAAGAATATCAACAGAAATTGAAGAAACATATCTATTGGAGAATTTCATACATGTAAGATAAAATAGATACAGGAAATAATTCATCTTAGAAATGCACAAAATATTATTGTTAATCAAAAATGGCAAAAATGGCACAAATGAATATCATGATTTGATCCTGATTTTCTCCAGATTACAGATGAGATACACTCCTGAGAACGTCTTCAAAACGGATTTGTATGCAACTTGGATCCCTTTTGAACAGCAACAACAACAACAATACTATAATGGCTTTCAATGTGGTAATAATAATACCCCTGTATTGTAATAATAAGTTACAGAAACTATTGTCTCTCTTTTAATTCAAACAAACTCAAATTCTTAAGTATGGAACATCTGTAAGTCGAGTCCTCTGTAACCCGGGACCTCCTGTATCAACTTGTCAGCCAATCTCAGCAAATTCAGAAAACATATTGGCACGAGTTTCCCATAATGCGACAGTCTTCTTTATCATCGAAACCAGACTCACCTGTGATTGGCTGAACAAATCATGAGATTTGGTAGGCAATGGAAGAGTTGCTCACAGAATAGAACCTACTAGGAACTTGGCGATCAAAAATGACGGGAATAAAATTGTAAGGCTGCCAATGCTGTTTGACACACAATGTGAGGCTTTTGCTCTGCACCTTCGCTGCTCATCACGAGCCGCTCCCTTGTGTACTTCGACTTTCCTGCTTTGCACTGATCGACTTCGGTGCTCATCGCAAGCCCCACGCTCATTGCGTGGCTCACAATGAGCTCCTTGGGAGCTCATTGCGAGCCTTTTCATCCAACTACTTTATGAGACGCTCATTGCAGGTTTCTTTAACCTGCTAGTTTAGTGCTTGGGAATGCCATGTGTCTCTTTCCACCTTCTCCCCCCTGTCCCTTCCCTGTGTCTTTCTCCTCTGTGTATGTGCTGAATGTTTTTACGTTATTAACAATGATTTAATTTGGAAACATTAAATAACGGATTAGAAAAAATTATTTAAAGTGTCTACAGTATATTCAGTCAAAGACTTGGGGCCTCATTCAATTACAAGGACGCAAGTCCCGGGATATAGGTCGTATGTCTGCGGGCCCGCAGTGCGCTCCAGTTATGGTGCTATTCAACTGAACAAGCCCACAAGTTACAGGCTGAAAGCCGAAACCATAAACCATGCACTCATAACGTAGCATTTCAGGGCGGGAACATGATCAATTAGGCAAGGCCGTAACTCCCGATTTAGAAACAGCCAATAAAAAATGAGACCGCCATCATTACGTCAGTCTAAGATGGAGAATACATGCCAATCAATTAGGTTCTGGGGTCCGATATGCGATCAGACTCGCAAAACAGCATAATATTAAATAATTAAAATGAATGCCGATACTGTTCTAGTCCATGTGGGGGGCCAGATATGTATTAACTAATTGATTCCCGAGATCAATCGAACCCTGAAATTAAACAGAAAATAAAATATTTTTTTATTGACGATTTGCGAGCTTGGGACTGCTGTGCAATTAATTCTAATGTCTTTCATGGCTTTCCCCATTATTTACAGTGCAGTATTGAGTTTTTTATTTGCTTTTACCGTGCTACGTATATGTCTTTAACCCATTTGCGGGTCCTCTCAATTACTCGTAGGATAATCTTCTACATTTGCCGTTTATGGGTGTGAAAACATTTGCGGGCTTGGGGAATCGGTGGAATTGAATAATGATTTGAGATTTTTGCAATCGGAACTCTTGCGGGAGTGAAAGAACGGGCTGCAACTTGCAATGTTAACCATCGCAAGGAATAGGAGGCCGGAGCCCGTAACCTGGTCGGAGGCCACAAAAAGACGCCAATTGAATAGCAAAATAAGTTACGGGCTCCATTACGGACGCCTGCATCTCCTAAGGGCTCAATTGAATGTGGCCCTTAGTCAGAAACTTAGAAACATTTTCTCCTCATCAACTTAAATGTTATATTTAAGTTATGTCGGTATCTTTTCCTCAGAATATGGTGCTTATGATTAATATGACTTGCTAAGGAATAATATTGGTAAAATGCTGAATCTTCTGTAACATCAATTAGCCCTCATGTTCAAATATTAAGAAAGTTAGCTACTCTAATACAGAGTAATTATTCTTTTTATTAAATTGGTTGTGATTTATGTGAACATACTTTATTATTCATATATTGAATCTGCAGTGATCCATCAATTCTGAAACGCACCAATTTGTGTTCTATTGAAAAAAAAAAGTATTTAAACTAAAATGAACCATATAGATTCAATACTGTAGGTCAAGTGTGCCTATTGTATTGTAGGCCATTGACTATACCTGGCCAAATACTAGGAGTAATTATATTAATAATAATTATAATAATATACAGTGTATATTTATTTAACAAGTAAGAAGCGATAGTGTTGAGGTTTAACACTAGCATTAGAATATACAGAACGGGAATGCTAAGAAATAAAAAATAAAAAACTCATGGGACAGAAGACAGGCATCATAAACAAAGTACGTGGTCCATCAAGTATGTGAGGCATATTGATCTATACACAAATTCCAAGAGGGGAAAAAGTGGCCTTTTAAATTTGTTAGGGCTGTACATACCCACACATATGAATGAATTGAAAAGCAACAAAAAAAAAACTGAGAGAGAATATATCAGGTTACAAGATTTTGTTAATATTTTGATAATGTGCTGGTCCATGCTGATAATGTGCCGGTCCAAGTCCTCTATCTTTAGTGTTAAATAATGTGATCATCTTAATTTCAAATGTTTTTCTCTCCTGGATGTTTCTGAAATTACCTCCAAGTATTTTGATTTTCAGGTTTTGGATGGAGTGATTATTCTAGGTAAATGGTGTCCAACTGGGGTACATGTATACCTCTAGTGACGACATACCATGCCGGCAAGTATTTGTCAGCAGAACAGCATAACAGAGAAAATAATAACAAATCATGCAAAAGAATGTAAGTTATTATAGCACACCTGTAACAATGACACAGCCACACATAACAACTCTATGTTAAAAATGCTGGTACATACAGCAAACCAGCAACAAATTGCATCTAAGGATGAATCTACATAGACATTCTATTAAAACGCACAATGAAAACAGTTATTGTACCACATTTAGACATAATTTTATCCAAAAAGATCACTCCATCTAAAACATAAAAATAAAAAAACTCAGGAGTAATTTCAAAAACATCCAGGAGAGAAAAGGTTTGAAATTAATATGATTACATTCTTTAACATTAAAGATACAGAACTTAAACATGGACATTGGGTTTTCTTGCACATAAGCAACATTTCTTGTGATCCTGACAGACTCCTTGTAATGTTTTATTGTTTACTCATTAATATATGTGGCAGTGGCAGAGCTAGGGAATGGAGGGCCCCGGTGCAAAAAAAACTCCCCCCTCCCCCCAAAAAATTAAAAAAAATGTTGAGCCCCCTCCCACGGTACAATTTAAAAAAAAAAAATGTAAAATATTTTATGCCGATATGAGTAACAGTGAGTAGCATGAAATGGTTAATATTAAGTCTTCCACAATACATTCATCTGGAAATATTACATTTTACATTTTTATGATATGAATTCAGAAAGCAGCCAGGTCTCTGGTGCATCAGTAGCAACTTGGAGCCCTATGGAGAAATAAGCTGCCTGTCTTCTTTTTGCACCCCGAAGATCAAGTGTGATTTACTGATAGATCTACAAGTGGTGTCAAGTAGATTTCATAGTGACAGATAGCACACAATTGTTAAGCTGCATGAGCATTTACATTGCATTGAAGAGCATTGTTATTGTCTGAGACATATACATATAGATGACATCTTACATCATGGTGGATCTTAGAAGACCATTTTAGCATGGTAGATTCCTTCACACTAAAGTCAGCATCCTTGCTCCACTCATCAGTATCATCTTCTAGAGGGCTGAACATTACCCATAAAAGCCAAGTATAGAACACATTCATTGTTAGTTAATTCAATATTATCTATACTGTATGATAAAATTACAGCTATTACAATCATATTACATTATTTGAAAGTGTGTGTTATGTTATATGTAGTAGGCTCAACATTTAATAGCAAATGCGCATATATATATATATATATATATATATATATATATATATATATACATACACTGTATATAGGACTTCTTTAGAACAGAACAATGAGATGTTTCTCACAAGATACAAATGGCAATTTATGCAAAAAAAAGAGTCACTATGCTCCCCCAATGTAAAGTATACGATTTATCAAATTATTTGTTAGTTCAATATATTACTCATTATGTCCAAACGCTTTTCATTTCTCATACTACACAAATTACTACTAATATAACAATAAAAGCAACATGGACTCCTATAGTCCTTACCCTCCATGTGTTCTCACAGCACATGTAAAGAGCAACAAGGTCAAGCCCTTGCGAAGCCACCTGAAGCTCTGTAGAGCAAAGCTCCAAAATTCTTGAATATATTCACGAGCATGCACGCTTGCGTGTGCACGATATCGCAATCGAGATTTTGTTGTGAGGGGGATACCAATTACAGGGTCCATAATGGTGCAGGCTGCAGGGGCCCGCAACTTAAAAAAAAAAGAAAAAGTAAAAAAAAAAGAAAAAGTAAAAAAAAAAAAAATGGACAGCACTAGGACCCTTCCCAGGCTAGGGCCCCAGTGCATTGCACAGTCGGTAGCTCCGACCATGATGTGTGGGTATTTATGACCCTAATGAAATAAACAAAGAGAGAGGACACTTATTGTCCTCATATCTCTTGTCTTGGACCTTGTGTATAGATTCAGGACTTTATTTATGATGCCGGTCTTCTGTCCTACCCTGGTATATTTCTTAGCATTATTATTCTGTATATTCTAATGCTCATGTAAACATGAAAACGTATTTCTTCTGACTTGATAAAGAGAGGTGCAAGTCAGGAAAGCTCGTCACAAAATGAAATGTTCAATAAAACAAGGTATCACCCTATACTGCAATATTCAGATTATTCATCTGGAATACAGGACATTCATAGACACCCCACTATATATATATATATATATATATATATATATATATATATATATATATATATATAATATATATATATATATATATATATATATATACACACATGTCCACAAATGTGAACACAAATGTACAATTTATTTACTGTACTACTGTATGGTCGAGGGCTACTATTTCTTTTTTGTTAACCATAAATTAAATGATTGTATATATATATTCAATCATTTAATTTATGGTGGGCAAAAGAGCCATAGAAGCCTCCACCATACAGTAGTAAAGTAAATAAATAGTACATTTGTGTTCACATTTGAACATCTAAAATAAGTTAATATAACATTTTTGTTGTTGTTCTTGTTTAATTTTTCAGTTGTGTCCAACTCTCTATGACCCCCATGGGCTGCAGCACGCCAGGCACATCTTCTGTCTGGTTGTGCTTGTCTATAGGTTTCTTGCATAGATACTGGAGTGGGTTGCCAGTTCCTTCTCCAGTGGACAGATCCAGATCCTGCCCATCTTGGGTGACCCTACATGGTTTAGCTCACAGCTTCATTAAAATACACAAGCCCCTACACCATGACAAGGCAGCGATCCAGAAAATGTATTACTGGACCAAAATTCGGAGAAATACAGTTATTCCACTGCACTCTGGGAACTTGGGCGCTCTTTAATCCAATACTATTTCAAACATGGCTCCTTTTAAGCATATGCTTTTGCATTACACAGCTTTAAGCAAAGCCCAGGATGAATTATATGTAGTTATGTGTTTATATGTGTATATAAGTAATACGTTAATGCACAAAAAGCCTTGTCGGAAAAATTGCCTTTTTGAGTAAAGATATTAGGTCAAATTAGGCAAAAATATTTAATTATTATCATATCCTTGGATGGAAAAAAAAAATGTTTGCTGTCAACATTTCCTTAAAATAAAGTACTTTTAATCCGTTACAAAATGCTGTCTTACTTGATTTAAATCAATACATTTAAAGCAGATCTCACAAACATCACTCTTACAATGCTTCAGTTAAGTTGAAATCATTAATAATAGTTATAAAATCAAGGTATAACAAGCAAATGTTGGGTAATTGACATCTCCGAGCTGAGGCACTTTAATGCAGCAAGATATCATGATGTTAAAACAACACAGCTTATCAATGCAAATGGACACTAAATCATTTATTAACGATTGGTATTGATGATGCGGGAAGCAGCCATAAGTTTTATGTCCTTTCATCAAAAATGAGATGGAGCCTATTTAAATGTTTTAATTGGTGGAAGAGAAATGGATTTGCTTTTATCCAATCAATATTACTTAGACCAAGTATCAATTAAACTGACAGGGATTCTCTTGCTGAATGAAATAGAGGGTTTAATTACATGCTTTCCCCTGGTACGACTATATTATGTAAAAAGGCATCTACGCAGTGCATTGGAAAGTGGAATCAGGGCAGAGAGGTTGTAGCTGACTTTACCGCAGTGTCTCGGTTTATATCCATCAGCGAGTTGATGTATCCCTTCAATACAACTGGAAGTAAATTAAATAAATATAGTTTCTAATCTAAAATGATTGGAAATGCAACCTTGTTATTTCATTGAAAAATAAAAAAATCAAATCTTTTGCAGGAAGCAGACACTACAGTTATTACCAATTATGCCTCCAGTTGGGGATTCTTTTCAAAGGAGTATCTTGACAGATCAGGATTTTTCATTGCCATCAATTCCTGATCCATATGTATGAAGGCTTGTTATATGAGCTTCTTACATCTTGTGCTCATCAAAAGAGGTTAACATCACTTCAGAGATGGCGGGATGAATTTATTATATTTAATGCAGAGTTTTATTCTGTAGATCTGGTTCTATCGCTGCTATACACAGCTTTTTTTCCTACAACGGTTTCACCAGTATTGTGATGAGAAATAGCAGAAGTTGGATAAAGGTGATAGCTTTATTGGCTGAATGAATAGGATAACGGAGCCAAACTTAAATACTAGGGGTCGGATTCAATTGGCCGGTTCGTAAATTTATACACACTTAAAATCACTCTTAATATTGCTACATATACGGAAAATATTACTTATTGGCACTAATGAATTCTTAAGTCAATAGAATACATATAAACATTTATAACAAAAACACCTGAAGCCAAATTTATGAGTTCAAGGCATTTGCAAGTAGCTAATAGAATATGGCGGAGCTAGAAAATGGAGGGCTTTGGTGCGAAAAGGGGCTTTTGGGCCCCTTGGTACCAACTCGCTCAGCAGCTATCCCCACTAAGCCTCCATCCCCATACAGCATCCAACCCCTCTAGCACCCATCCTTTGCCCCCCCCCCACCTAACCTACTTTGCATGCACAATGTGTGTGTAGACAATATCTGGCCTGAGAGCCCCACAATGGTCCCTTCACTACAGAAAAAAAAAATTAATGCAAAAAAGGGGAGGGCCCCGGTGCACTGCACCACTGGTATCTCTGTCCCTGACTAGGTAGCCTCATTAGGTGTATTGTAACTATTTTTACTGCATTTCTTTTTCTGTCTGTGAAAGAAGTCGCCCCATTGTCCTCCTATCTCTTCTCTTCAATATAAGTTACTTTCTTCATGTCTTCACTATTATTATTATTACTCAATTTAAAACTAATATTTCCATAAAACTATTCACAAAGTTAACAAAAATGACCAATGTAAAACAGATTATTAAAATATTACACAGACAAATATAATGTAAACGTACAACAGACACTTTGGTGCAATTGAGCAGAGGTCCCTACTCCAAAGACGCTCCAATCTAGAGGGTATGACTGGAAGTATAGCAGATGCATTACCAGCAGTGGTCTATGGTATATATATTTTGACCCTAGAGGAATCCATGATGCTCTGGTGAAAGTCACGTAGATTTGAAAGTCACGTAGACATTTCTTTAGGACATGGCTAGGAATTATTGTTGGCAGCTTCTGGGAAGTGGGTAGGTGTCTGATTTCAAAAGGTCCAATCATATCTGCTCCCACTCATCTCTTTCCTTCGACGCCCCCACTATTAAGTAGGTTAGTACATGCTCACTTGTGTCCTTCACAGGGAGACACATCCTGTAGTATATCAGTCTGGTCCCACTCACTAGAGTGATCAGCCCCGAAATACCAGGCAATTCTACCCTGATCACGATAGCTCCCTAAGGCACAGTGAGCAAGCAGTCTACATCTGAAGCTTCCTATCACCCTTAGGGAGACTAAGGATCATTTGCATAAATAAAACAAAAATATCCTCTTATACTACACAAATCAATAAAAAGAGGTTTTTCTCCGAGTTGATTTTTATAGCTGATCCAGTCGGTTGCTTTCTTATTAGGATGTATCCTTTTAAATTATTGAGCTCTCCATTACGCCTATTATAAACATTGGCAGATGTAGATGCCACATTATTGCTTAATTAGATACTCCTGTGCAATCAAAGTCTCCTCCCACTTCAGGAAGTTGTTCAGCAGAAACTAATATAACAGAACCCAAAGCACCACAATTTCACGTAAAAGGCTGTACATTTTTTTTACAGTATAAAAACATTAATCTTATTTTTAAGTGGTGTTCTTTCAAAGAGTATATTCTCAATACAGGGACTTTTAAAGTGCATATATACCAATGCTAAGCTATTAAAGACATGTATTTTACAGAAATATATATTGTCTTTCCAGTGGCATAACTTCCAGTGATTTCCAGTCCAGGGTTTAGTACTTTAGCTGTGAGAGCTCTTTGCCGAGCTGTAAATCAGCTGTCTGACTTATGTTTACACTCAGGTATTACTTTGTCTCTGGCATAATCCACTGAGGTTTGAACTCTTAATTCTCCACCTGTATATTATTTGTTATAATAACCTGACTTGATGGAAAGTGGGCTGAATTTTATTCTCACAGATTTTCTTGCATCAGAGTGTTGATTCAAACCAGGAAAAATACTTGCAGTACTAAGAAGCATTGATTTGGATATGCCTTTGGGTATTTAGATACCACTGTTCATGTCAACAAATCCCATGCTACTCACTAGGGCAATTCCATTAGTGGCATGACATATGTAGGCATGGCCGGATTTCCCATTAGGCCAACTAGGCAGCCGCCCAGAGGTGCTTCACTGTAAGGGGCTCCACTTTTTTTTTTAAATGGTTCCTGGCTTCAAAAAAACAAGATGCTGCAGTTCACAGACTGACTACTAGGGTGTAACCACATGGAATAAGAGAGTTATAACAGGAAAAGGAACTTACACTCACAGAAAAAGCAAAAATAGGGTCAGTGCATACCTTGCAGGGACTCCTCCACTTCACTGCCTAGGGGCTCCAAAAAGGTAGATCTGTCCCTGTACGTATGTGAAATATGGACACCACTTTATTTCTACATATTTTCTTTACCCTCAATAAGTCTATGCTCATCATGAACATGTAATGAGTGGATAAGATGTCTAGAGTAAAGCTTGTCTGCCTGTGAGTATATATTCTTTTGCATGGAAGATGGATGCAATCCCTCCTGAGAGAGTAAATGGTTTCTTCATAGACTTCCATAACTCAACTGGTGCAAGCACCCAATCTGAGTTCATCAGGAGGTCCTAAACTTTACAAAAGTGATCAAAGATAATAGAAGATAATATTTTAAATGTTTGCATCCAATATCTCTTTATGTGAAATAATGTAACAAGTCTGCATAGATAAAATACGGAGACACTTGAGCTGTTGGGAGAGAGTTCTACAGATCTAGAACTACATGACTAAAGGCTATAGCACCAAATGATACCAAGACAACCACAAGTACCGTATTGGTCCGAATATAAGCCGCACACGTAAAGTTCAAGGGGAAAAAATATAAAAAAGATAGTACTCAAATATAAGCTGCACCTGTAAAATTGGAGAGAAAAAGACTCTCAAAGTGATCCGCCATTGCTAGAAACAGACTTTCTAATTAGCACTGTAGCTTTTTTTGCAGGTTACAGGCCTTACAGGATGTTAGAATCACTAAAACCGTAAATCGCTATTCAATACCGCAGTCTCAAGCACGAAAATCGGCACCCTTAACTCGGCAACAGTTATTTTGCGTTCGCGAATAGAAGCGCCACACGTAACAAGCAAAGTTCGCAAATCGGCAATGATTTTTTTTTTACAGTCGTGAATATAAGCCACACCCGTAACTCGCAAGCTCAAAAATCGGAGAAAAGGTGCGGCTTATATTCGGACCAATACGGTACATCCAATGCACTGCAATTTACCACCCAATACAATGTCAATTGTATATATAATAAAACTTTTGCCCAATAGTTTTAATCTAGCAATAGGAATGTCTTAAAATAGAGACTTAAACATTATGGGCCTCATTAAATTCCAGCCTCGTAAATAAGAGGCTTCTACTTAAGCCCTACGTACTGCAAAGTTTCTCTAACTTACAATGCTATTAAATTAGCCCTGCTGCGAGCAACGTATGAGGTACGCAGCAGGCCCGTACGTATCTACACTGCGTAAATGTACATGAGGAGTGACAGCCTGCGAGATGATATCGCAGGCTCCCACTCCTCATCAAGTGCTGCGGGGGTCCTAAAAGGGACCTCCGCGGCAGTCCCCCACATAAGCCCTGCCGTGGGGGGTACTCCAAACCCCCCCCTAGGCACCTAAAATGAACCCCCCCTCAATGCGGGGGTCCCTGTCGGGACCCCCGAAGTGTCCTCACATGAACACCTTGCTGCAGGGGTCCATAGGAACCCCCGCAGCCCCCACACATTAACCCCTTGCAGCGGGGGTCCCCGATCGGCACAGATCAGGCCCCCGCTGCATTTAAAACTTTTAAATTCCCCGCCGCGGCTCCTTAAAGGGACCGCGGCACACTATTACCCAATCCCGGCCGCGGCACTTAAAATTAACCCCCCTCTATGCTGGGGGTCCCCATCGGGACCCCCGAAGTGTCCCCACATAAACCCATTGCAGGGGGGGTCCCCGATCTGCATAGATCAGGCCCTCCGCTGCATTTAAAACTTTTAAATTCCCCGCCGCGGCTCCTTAAAGGGACCGCGGCACACTATTACCCAATCCCGGCCGCGGCACTTAAAATTAACCCCCCTCTATGCTGGGGGTCCCCATCGGGACCCCCGAAGTGTTCCCATATAAACCCCCTGCTGCGGGGGGCCCCGATCGGCACCGATCGTGACCCTGCTGCAATTCAATTTTAAATTTCCCGCCTCACGGGTCCTCAAAGGACCGTAAAGGTCCTGAAAGGACTCGCACTAAAAATATTAACCCCAGGCAACTATAATTACCCCATTAACTCATGATGGTCAATCCAGACCACCATAAGGCCTAAATTAGCCCATTAACTCATGGTGGTCAATACAGACCACCATAAGGCTCTAATTAACCCATTAACTCATGGTGGTCAATACAGACCACCATAAGGCTCTAATTAACCCATTAACTCATGATGGTCAATCCAGACCACCATAAGGCCTAAATTAACCCATTAACTCATGGTGGTCAATACAGACCACCATAAGGCTCTAATTAACCCATTAACTCATGGTGGTCAATCCAGACCACCATAAGGCCTAAATTAACCCATTAACTCATGGTGGTCAATACAGACCACCATAAGGCTCTAATTAACCCATTAACTCATGGTGGTCAATCCAGACCACCATAAGGCCTAAATTAACCCCTTAACTCATGGTGGTCAATACAGACCACCATAAGGCTCTAATTAACCCATTAACTCATGGTGGTCAATCCAGACCACCATAAGGCCTAAATTAACCCATTAACTCATGGTGGTCAATACAGACCACCATAAGGCTCTAATTAACCCATTAACTCATGGTGGTCAATACAGAACACCATAAGGCTCTAATTAACCCATTAACTCATGGTGGTCAATACAGACCACCATAAGGCTCTAATTAACCCATTAACTCATGATGGTCAATCCAGACCACCATAAGGCCTAAATTAACCCATTAACTCATGGTGGTCAATACAGACCACCATAAGGCTCTAATTAACCCCATCAGTCCCATAAGGGTATATTATTACCATTATGGGCCTGTTACAACCCAACATTAACCACATAAGTGCCATGATGGTCCTCAAGGACCATCATGACACTAACTACAAACACTACACTATAACCCCCAATAAACCATTTAATCTAAACTAACCCCCCTCTACACTAATCTATTAACACTTACACTACCTACCTACACTACCTACCCCCTAATAAACCTTCCCACCACTCTAATTACAAAAAATAAAAAACCTACAGCACAGAAAACAAAAAACCTACAGTACAAAAAACAAAAAAACCTACAGTACAGAAAACAAAAAACAATTACAACCCCACCCCCCACTACAGAAAACAAAAAAATACATTACAACCCCACCCCCCACTACAGAAAATAAAAAAATTACACACCTGAAAAGGAAAGACAGATAAACACAATACAATACATACATATAATACATTACATACATTACATACAATACATGACATTACATATAATATATTACATATAATATATTACATATAATACATTACATACATTACATACAATACATGACATTACATACATTAAATATAATATATTACATATAATATATTACATATAATATATTACATATAGTCCTAATCAAATACCCCCTATCTATCTAACATACAATCTATTTAATTTAAAAAAAATCCTAACTATATCAAATACATCTCCCTATCTATCTAATATACAACAAATCCTAACTACATACACAGACCCTAATTTTAAAATAAAATAAAATAATTACAGTCCTAACTACATACACAGACCCTTATTCTAAAATAAAATAAAATAATTACAGTCCTAACTACACAGACCCTAATTCTAAGCTAAAATCAATAAATTAAGACCACTTACCTTTAAGATGTTGCTTTAGATCACTAACCTATGGGTCAAACAAAAAATAAAAATTAGTACAAAACATTAACATCAAATAAATAAACATTCTATACATTCTAAATATTCAACTCACCTTTACAGCATGTCCAGTCACTGTTTAGCTCTTCCGGCGCTAAAATAAAATACACAAATAAACATCTAAATATACATTGAACTTACCTCCCCGCGATGTCCCCGGCCTTCTCTCCTTCAGCCCCGGCTGGGCCGCGGAACCATCCGCGCTATAAAAAAAAAAAAAAAAAAAACTAACGGAGGTCTGCACTGGCAGACCTCCCCGACGCTACTGAACCTCCCGGAGTCGTTTCCAGGAGGAAATTGGCATTGTCGGCTTGTGATTGGCTGAAAAAGCTGTCAGCCAATCAAAAGTCGTCAATGTAGGAGCCAATCAGGATGCGCAGATGTCTTCTACCAATCACTCCGTGGGGGTGTATCCCATAGTGATTGGCTGAAGGCATCTGAGCGTTGTGATTGGTTCCCAGAAAGATAGACAAGTGTTTAAGCCAATCAGGGTGGGATATTGGGGTGTATCCCATCCTGATTGGCTCACACATTGACGACTTTTGATTGGCTGAAATTGATAGACAGCTTTTTCAGCCAATCACAAGCCGCCAATGCCAATTTCCTCCCGGAAACGACTCCGGGAGGTTCAGTAGCGTCGGGGAGGTCTGCCAGTGCAGACCTCCGTTAGTTTTTTTTCTTTTTTTTTTTTTAGAGCGCGAATGGTTCCGCGGCCCAGCCGGGGCTGAAGGAGAGAAGGCCGGGGACATCGCGGGTAGGTAAGTGAAATGTATATTTAGATGTTTATTTGTGTATTTTATTTATTGTTTATATATTGTATTCATGTATTCATGTATTGTGTTTTTTTTTTAACAGGGCCGCGCCGGAAGAGCTAAACAGTGACTGGACATGCTGTAAAGGTGAGTTGAATATTTAGAATGTATAGAATGTTTATTTATTTGATGTTAATGTTTTGTACTAATTTTTATTTTTTGTTTGACCCATAGGTTAGTGATCTGAAGCAACATCTTAAAGGTAAGTGGTCTTAATTTATTGATTTTAGCTTAGAATTAGGGTCTGTGTATGTAGTTAGGACTGTAATTATTTTATTTTACTTTAGAATAATGGTCTGTGTATGTAGTTAGGATTTTTTGTATATTAGATAGATAGGGGGATGTATTTGATATAGTTAGGATTTATTTTAAATTAAATAGATTGTATGTTAGATAGATAGGGGGTATTTGATTAGGACTATATGTAATATATTATATGTAATATATTATATGTAATATATTATATTTAATATATTATATGTAATGTATGTAATGTCATGTATTGTATGTAATGTATGTAATGTATGTAATGTATTATATGTAATATATTATATGTAATATATTATATTTAATATATTATATGTAATGTCATGTATTGTATGTAATGTATGTAATGTATTATATGTATGTATTGTATTGTGTTTATCTGTCTTTCCTTTTCAGGTGTGTAATTTTTTTATTTTCTGTAGTGGGGGGTGGGGTTGTAATGTATTTTTTTGTTTTCTGTAGTGGGGGGTGGGGTTGTAATTGTTTTTTGTTTTCTGTACTGTAGGTTTTTTTGTTTTTTGTACTGTAGGTTTTTTGTTTTCTGTGCTGTAGGTTTTTTATTTTTTGTAATTAGAGTGGTGGGAAGGTTTATTAGGGGGTAGGTAGTGTAGGTAGGTAGTGTAAGTGTTAATAGATTAGTGTAGAGGGGGGTTAGTTTAGATTAAATGGTTTATTGGGGGTTATAGTGTAGTGTTTGTAGTTAGTGTCATGATGGTCCTTGAGGACCATCATGGCACTTATGTGGTTAATGTTGGGTTGTAACAGGCCCATAATGGTAATAATATACCCTTATGGGACTGATGGGGTTAAATAGAGCCTTATGGTGGTCTGGATTGACCATCATGAGTTAATGGGTTAATTTAGGCCTTATGGTGGTCTGTATTGACCACCATGAGTTAATGGGTTAAATAGAGCCTTATGGTGGTCTGGATTGACCACCATGAGTTAATGGGTTAATTAGAGCCTTATGGTGGTCTGGATTGACCATCATGAGTTAATGGGTTAATTAGAGCCTTATGGTGGTCTGGATTGACCACCATGAGTTAATGGGTTAAATAGAGCCTTATGGTGGTCTGGATTGACCATCATGAGTTAATGGGTTAATTTAGGCCTTATGGTGGTCTGTATTGACCACCATGAGTTAATGGGTTAAATAGAGCCTTATGGTGGTCTGGATTGACCATCATGAGTTAATGGGTTAATTTAGGCCTTATGGTGGTCTGTATTGACCACCATGAGTTAATGGGTTAAATAGAGCCTTATGGTGGTCTGGATTGACCATCATGAGTTAATGGGTTAATTTAGGCCTTATGGTGGTCTGTATTGACCACCATGAGTTAATGGGTTAAATAGAGCCTTATGGTGGTCTGGATTGACCATCATGAGTTAATGGGTTAATTAGAGCCTTATGGTGGTCTGGATTGACCACCATGAGTTAATGGGGTAATTATAGTTGCCTGGGGTTAATATTTTTAGTGCGAGTCCTTTCAGGACCTTTACGGTCCTTTGAGGACCCGCGAGGCGGGAAATTTAAAATTGAATTGCAGCAGGGTCACGATCGGTGCCGATCGGGGCCCCCCGCTGCAGGGAGTTTATGTGGGGACACTTCGGGGGTCCCGATGGGGACCCCCAGCATAGAGGGGGGTTAATTTTAAGTGCCGCGGCCGGGATTGGGTAATAGTGTGCCGCGGTCCCTTTAAGGAGCCGCGGCGGGGAATTTAAAAGTTTTAAATGCAGCGGGGGGCCTGATCTATGCAGATCGGGGCCCCCCCCTGCAATGGGTTTATGTGGGGACACTTCGGGGGTCCCGATGGGGACCCCCAGCATAGAGGGGGGTTAATTTTAAGTGCCGCGGCCGGGATTGGGTAATAGTGTGCCGCGGTCCCTTTAAGGAGCCGCGGCGGGGGAATTTAAAAGTTTTAAATGCAGCGGGGGGCCTGATCTATGCAGATCGGGGACTCCCGCTGCAAGGGGTTAATGTGGGGGTGCTGCAGGGGTCCTGATAGAGACCCCTGCAGCATGGGGATGTGTATAGGGTGCAGGGGGGAGCCTCACACTGCTGTCTCGGGCTGTTCCGAGGCAGCACGTAGAGGCTTTCGGATCCCTTGCGTGGACTTTTTGTCCACGTAGGGATTCTTACGATATGCGAGACTCCTGCATAGATTTAAGGCTACGTAGCTCTCTCGGAGCCTATTCTCGGCCATTTTCTCGCAGTCATATCGTAAAGCAGGCTGCGAGAGATTCGGTTCTCGCAAACAGCAGGAAAACTGCCTTTTGCGAGCACCGAGAGAACTACGAGGGAGAATTTAATAGGGCCCTATATTTGGAATTGTAGACATGAATGTTCTTCCGATTTCCATTTGTTAGGTATTTTCTATGTTTGTATTATATTTAGCACTTGTGCCTTTCGCATCATGGTGCTTTAATTACTAGGTACATGTTGCTTTCATTACGCATCAAAGAACAGGGCTTTGTAATGTAATATTTATTATTTATTAATTGTAAGGTACTGATTGTAATAGGTAGTTAGAGAAAGTTATCTACTGGGCTCATAACATATAATTAAATCATATTTGTCATTTATTTGACATGGTATTTTACAGTTGACTAGTTGTTCCCATCTGGTCCTGTGCAATGTCCTATTTTATCTATCACATATATAGTTGTGAGCGTCCGAGTTGTTGCTAACGCTTGCGGGCTCGCATAGCGAGGGCTGTGGGCGAGGGGCTCAGTTGCTGGCAAGGAGCGCAAAGGCGCTCCTTGCCAGCAACTGCGACCCTTGCAAAATTTACGTTACAATGCAAACAACATGACAAAACAACCGCGACCCTCGCAAACTTTACCTCGCAACGCAAACAACATAGGAGACACCTTAACACACATTACGACCTCGCAAAAAATCGGACGCAACTCGCGAACATTACAAAATTCAAAACACAATAAATGCACACACCACATACATAAAAAGCTTACCTACAGCAAGAGGGAGCATCCAGGACCTCAAAAAAGCAACTTACACCTTCATTTAACAAAAAATAAAAGAGTTTGAACACTAAAAAATGGCCGCCGAACAAAACGAAAACGAGGCTACAGCACTCTAAACACGCAAAACACCACAAGAAACTCGCAAAACACCACAAACGACCTACGGATATTCCGTTAAGACGCATACCACAGATAACCCGCCATTTTACGCCAATGCGGAAATACACGACTACACTAACGGTTTGGTCTCGCGCACGCACACTATTACACTGCACACATTCATCACGCTTACACAGCACGCTCCACACCACTAATGCTGCAGCAACATCAAAACAGCAGCTCTTCAACTCAATGCATCACAATAGGTAAAGTATATTCATTTATTAATGTATTGTATATTTCAGTAGTACACACCAAACAGCATTAGCTACCTTACAATTTCCTTGCCGTCATTTTTTGACGGCAATTCGCTAGTCACATATATAGTTGTGAGCATGCGGGCTGTTGCTAACGCTGCTGGCTCGTGCAGCGAAGCGAGGGCCGCAGTTGCTGGCATGGAGCGCCGTAGGCCGAAACCCGCCCACATCAAAACATGAAAAACACAAGAAATACACACAACAAATACATAAAAAGCTTACCTACAGCAAGGGGGGGCACCCAGGACCTCGAAAACGGAAGTTACACCTCAATTTAACTCCAAATAAAAGAGTTTAGACACCCGAAAATCCTCTAAGCGACAGAAAAAATGGCCGCTGGACAAAATGAAAACGAGGCTAAAGGACCCTAAACACGCAAAACACCACCAAACACCTACGGACATCCAAAAACAAGGACGCTAAATCAGCCACAGCCGCATACCACACATTAGGCGCCATTTTAGAACACTAACTTACACAATCCGGAAGTACACAGCTACCCTAACGGATTTGCCTTGCGCACGCACACTATTACACTACACACTGCACACATTCATGACGCTTACACAGCAGCTCCACAGCACTGATGCTGCAGCAACATGAAAACAGATTGCCAGCTCTTCAACACAATGCTTCCTGCATATATTACTTCACAATAGGTAAAGTATATTCATTTCTTATTTTATTAATTATTCATTGCATTACCAAAAAAACACCAACGCTGCTCATAGCACACAAACAACCAAGAGCCTCGCAATGAGCGCCGAAGGATCTAAAAACACCAACAAAATTAATTTTGCACACAAACAACATTACCTGCCTTACAATCTTATTGCTGTCATTTTTTGACGGGCAAGTCGCTAGTTATATATACATTTCCGTGTACATCTGTAGATCTTAAACTGTATAAAACCCACTTCAAGCACAAATATCTGAAAAATACAGTTAGATTGAATGTGAAATATCTTTACAATCTCTAGGGAAAAACACAGAAAACGAGAGATACACACCTGAGAAATCAAGAAGAAGAAGCATGTCCTATTGCTGCCTTTTTTACTGTAGTGCGGGAGAAAACTGGTTAGAATCCCTTGGACTGCAAGAAGATCCAATCAATCAGTAATACATGAAATCAAGACAAACTGTTTACTGGAAGGCATGGTCATGAGGCTAAAGCTCAAATATTTTGTCCATGTCACAAGACGGCAGGATTCCCTAGGAAAGATTGAAGGCACAAGAAGAAGGGGATGACAGAGGCAGAGATGGATAGATGAGGTCAATGAAGTAAAGAACATGAGTTAGAGTGAGCTCAGAGGGGCAGTGGCTGATAGATGTGGCGGTTCATAGGGTCACGGAGAGTTGGAAAACAACATATCAGCACCTATAGACATACTAGCTCGGGTCTGTGAGATGGTGGCCTCTCATTTGGGGACCTCAAGTCTTTGTGAATCTAGCACCATTCAAAACACAGAGACCAGAGAAATCTTCTCAAAAATCTCTAATTTTAGATTACGGTTGGCCAATAGTAATTCTCAAGGGACAGTAACACAATGGATATTTTGTTTGATGGTAGGTAGGTATACTTGTTTACCTGGGTTTAAACAGGAAATTCTGCTTGTACTGGATATTATATATATATATATATATATATATATATATATATATATATATATATATATATATATATATATATATATTTATTTATTCTGTTTTACCAATGAAAGAAAATTAACTGATAAATACATTAACGAATTATATTTACGGAATGTTATTTGTAACGTGCCAACATATTCCCTAGTGCTATATATGGGTTACGGTCAAGTAAAAACAATAGCAATATTAACACGTTGTAAAGGATGGTGGCCCTGTTTTTGAACTTAGAATCCAGTGTCCAAAGCACCATGTAAGTTTGAAAACTCGCAAACGTACAATCTAAAGGGTTAGATTTATATTTAAAAGTATTTACTTTGTATATATCTAGAAATAAAAAAAAAACCCTCATTGAATATTGTGCTTATGTCATACCTTTCAAATGCAATTTGGTTTAAAATATATACATATATATATATATATATATATATATATATATATATATATATATATATATATATATATGGCTGGATTACCCATTAGGCCAACTAGGCAGCCGCCTAAAGGCACTTCCATTAGAGGGGCGCCACTTTTTTTAAAAAATGGTTCTTTGCTTAAAAAAAAATTAAATGGTGAATTCCATAGACTGGCTACTAAGGAGTAACCACCTAGAACAAGAGAATTACTACAGAAAAAGTAACTTAAATACACAGAGAAGGCAAAAATGGGTCAGTGTATACCTTGGGTACTCACTAGCAGGGGCTCCTCCACTTCACTGCCTAGGTGCTCTAAAAAGGTAGATCAGGCCCTGCATATATATATACATTTAAATGTTTTAGATCTATAAATATCTGACAGAACAAAATGCAATGTCTATCACTCATACCTCACATACATTTTATCTATATTTTCCTCCTTGTAGACATAGATAAGCTCCTTCTCCTCCTTGCACTTTCGCTGTGAGATCATGCAAACTCTAATCTGCTTGGAATGATTTAAAGAACCTAAATTAATCTCCAGCTGATAAAGCCTATGTTTAGCTGCACCTCCCCAGAAAGAGAACCTGCAATCAGAGCACACATGGATTCAATAAAAGTGTGTATCCGATGTCAATTTAGTCTATCTTTAGAACCTTCAATTAAGTATATGTGTGGGGCTGGTGGTCCAGCTGCTAAACCGGCTATATGACAATCACACAAAAACAGCGTGGCGCTGGAAAATAGAATAATGGCACTTTTTTGTGCTCTGACCCCATGCCGCTTGTCCAAAGTTTTATTAGCAGTCAAGGCAAGTCAAATATATATATATTTTTTGAAAGACCACTGTAGGCAGATTTTACAATTTAGGATTTTGAAGAACTACGCATGAAAAAATGCAAAACGCTTTTATAATGGATACAAAAATAATATAAAATCTAATTTATTATGCAATTATGGTGCTGTGGTTTCAGCAGATCAACTTGCAGAGGTGGTAGAGGATTTCAATAAAGAGGAAGATTCTATATGTACAATGGGAATGTGACAGCTACAACTGTTCAGCAGCACACAAAAAAAACTCATTGCTGACAAGCATTCTTGAGAAAGTTAGACAGCAGAAGGCAAGAAAATAAAATGGAACATTGGAGTAAAGAATAGTTTTATATAAAAGTTGTATTTTTTTACTTTCTAAAACATATGCAGGGTTCCCTGGTGGTACAGTAGTTAGGATCCAGTGCTTCTACTGCTACAGCCTGGGTTCGATCCCAGTCAGGGAACCAAGAGGTCACAACACCCTGAACCCAAGCAGGGTTGGACTTGGTATGTACTTGGATGGGGGACCAGCTAGGAATACCAGCAGCTGTATGCTGAGGCCCACTGGAGAAATAACTGGCAACCCACTCCAATATCTCTGCCATGAATCAGCATGGTGCATTGTGGTCCATGAGGTCACGGAGAGTCGGACATGACTGAGCAACGTAAACACACAAATACATATCCTCATTACTAAATGTAATTATTATTAAATAGTTAGTAATATTGTTTACAATTTTGATAACAATTGATAATTTAATAATTATTCAAAATTTTGATAACAATTGATAATTTAATAATTATTCAAAAGACCTTGAACATTTGCCTACAATCAGGATAAATCCATCCCATATATTTACATGTAGTATTTTCCTTATACTGCTAGTACAAGAGATGCGGCACCTTCATTGTTGTCTTAAGTATAAATACCGAACTCAGATCAGCCATAAAAAAATGTACTAACACAAAAAACAGAGAGAAAATACAGAGTCCTCCATTTAAAAACTGAAAGCAAATACTACATTACATATAATTATATTTCCCCAGACATAAATCAACACTTTTACAAACCAAAGTCAAGGTGCAGTATTAAGAAAAGTAGATCAGCATCAAATACACAAATAAATAATGGAAAAAAATATTACTTCTCCCCGAGGAGCTCAATAATTGAGTGGTAAATTGTAGATTTAGAAACACAGTGGGAAGAACATGAACATGGTAAGTACAAATGAATTTAAACAGATAAAGAATATAATAACTGTGATTATTTTGCTTCAGCAGTTTTACATAGACGGTTTAGTTTTCAAGTGACATAAGAAATAAACTTTTCTAAATAATACACTGTTTCAATGAAAAGCATTTGTATGAAATAAAGAAAACATTTATTTTTAATAATTTTATTGTGTTAATATTTAATATGACAACTAAATGGTTTAGCTACGTTAAACATTTACACGAAAATTAAGAATCTGTATTTTGTTTATTTAATAAGGCACGAAGAGTGGCGAAAACGACGAGTACAAAACTCCCGTAAGGAGTAATGGAAATTGGTTTTAGCAAGCGATACAAGTACCAAGGTAGCATCCAGTGCCAAAGCATCTCTTGCTCATCAAAATACATCAAATAAAGAAATCAACGAGTTTTGAGATACTCGGGTATTGAGGGCCCACTGTGTTTGCTTTATGTACTCTGCATGGTGGAGGGCAGGTAGCCTATATACCAGATCTATCTACAGGCATCTTAGATAATTCATACATTTACAAACTGCTTAAAAGCTGTACTATTGAGGTATATTTAGCTTCTAAGCTACCCTATACACATTCAGATGTGTGCACCACCCGTATTCCCATTATTAAGAACCATTCCATTTTGGTTGCTTAGTCTCAACCTACGATTTATTTATATATATTTACAAATGGATGGATGGATGGATAGATAGGGAGAGAGATAAACAGAAAGACGGACAGACGGACAGAAGGACAGACGGACGGACGGACTGGCGGTCAGACAAATAGATAGACGGACGGGCGGACAGACGCATAGATAGACAGACGGATAGATAGATAGATAGATAGATAGATAGATAGATAGATAGATAGATAGATAGACATATAGACGGATAGACAGATGGTTAGACGAATAGACAGACGGATAGACAGACAGACGAATAGACAGATAGACAGATGGTTAGACGAATAGACAGACGGATAGACAGACAGACGTATAGACGGATAGACAGACAGATACACAGATAGACAGATACACATATATAAAAATCTTAGTTGTAATAGTTGTAAGAGTGAATGTATATATACAATGTATCAGGACAAGATATATTGACAAGCTAATCTTCATAAAACCTGGCTTTAGGGATTTCATGTAAAAGAAGAATTACTGGCATAGTAGGTTCTTTAGGCAAATAGCACATTCAATGTTAGCCTATCGGTAATAGTGATTGTGGTACCTTTAAACACCTGGAAATACGTACAATAAGGGTATGTTTAGCATCTATGGATTCAATAGCATGTGTCTAAAGTCAGTTTAGTTTTTTATCCCATTTTGGTGCTGTCAACTGGCCTGTATTCATACTGGTGTATTACAGAACTAATTTGTGCAAGCGATATAAGTGATGAAAGCCATACAGTATGTATACACTTAAAGTACGTATTGTATAAGCAGCTCCTCCTATCCAGGATCACACCCTTTCCAAATAACTCAGTTTTCAGCAATGAGATTTTGTGTATTAATATATTTGAATGTCTAAAACAAGTTAAAAAACCTGCTTCCAGCTCAGAATTCCGAGAAATACAGTTATTACACTGCATTCTGGGAAGCTGAGCTGGGACATGCAAATGTGCCCACAAATGCCTCGCTCTTCAATTCATAGCCATTTTCAAACTCTATAGCCATTTTTAAACTTCCCAGAATGCAGTGTAATAACTGTTTTTCTCGGAATTCTGAACTGGAAGCAGTGTTTTTTTAACTTGTTTTAGACATTCAAATGTGAACACAGATGTACTATTTATTTACTATATATATATATATATATATATATATATATATATAAACACACACACATACAAATAATTTAATTAAGTGTGTTGGAAGTATTATGTATAAAATAAATACAGGCTCTATGAATGTCACTATAATAGTGTAAACTTCACACATCTAAAATGCCACACATCTAAAATGCATTTGTGATTCAACATGAATCATGTAAGTCAGCTCAACAGTGGAGCATAAGACAGAATGTGCGGTTCATATAGGTCATTAGCTGACTTTACCGCAGGCACCCCAAGCTGCAATGTAGTGTAATTCACCTAGATGTTGGAAATGTCATCTTGATTAGGTTTCTTCACAAATAAAGTGCTTCAAAGCCATTAATATTTTATTTAGCTAGGAATTAAAGGCTTTTGTAAGTACAGGCTAGTTGCCTCTTCCCAGCGTGTGTTTTCTGTTCTGAGTGTTGTAATTGTGCAGTTTAAAGAATCTCCACCTTCTCAACAAAAAGCAATAATTTCATATGTTTAATAGGTAAAATAATTTATCCGGAATAATTTATGGAAAATACATTATTCCTTTAATGGTTAAGAATGTGAATGTCAAATTAGTTTAACATTAATCTCCAGTTAATTCCATCACATAAGAAACACAATGGATAATGTTCATGTTTCCTTGAAATGACTAGCATTAAGTGTTCCATTTATTTTCCTGCTCTTAATGCATATATTTTTACAAATAATTAGCCCTTAATTTTCTGAAACCTTGACTAGTTGATTGTACAGTTTGTTTCTCCGTCTTTATGAAATCTACAATGTACCTTTTTAAAAAAGCCTCTTATTTACAAGCTTCAAGGGAACATGGATTTATTGGGGGACAAACCATGTCATACAGATATGGCTACAATTTGACTATGGAAATAATAATGCAGAATCAATGTCTTATAATAAATACATCTTATATAATCCCATAGAACTCATTAAAGTCAAAATGTTTTGGAGAAATTTGAAATTATACATAAAGTTAGCTAAAAGATAGGAAGCAGAGATTTACAGGACGCAAATCCAAATTTAGGGGAGGTTAGTAGAGAAACTTGTGAAATAAGTAGCAAGACTATTTAATATATATTCATTAGTCAGCTAATAAGTATCTTTGCACTGCCATCTCACATCACCCCCCGACATTACCTTCTAGATTGTAAGCTCTTTGGAATAGGGACCGCTCATATTTGTAATGCATTATACTTGTATTTATACTTATATTAGAATCTGTAATTTGCTAACTGTATCCACTGTACTCTATTCTACTTTCTATATATACACACCTTATAAAAAAAGCAATAATAATAATAATTTATAACGATCTGCAAAAGGTTGGACATTCCAGCATAGGTGGGTCATAAATTAATAATTTAGTTACATTGACCAGCGTGGTAGCAGCATGCAACCACATGAAAATACACACATGACGTAGCATGTGTTATATTTATTTATAATATGGAGTTATCTTAATGGATGTTAATAATTTATGAATACTTCTTAACTATATAAATAGATTTAGAGCTTCTTGCCATACAATAGTTATAACATGTATATTCTTAGGAGCAAATACAACAGCAAAACAATTGAAGGTATATATAAGTTCCCTGAGTTTCAAATGTTTGGTAAGAAAAAGGCAGTGATTATCAGAAAAATATATGTTATATAGAAAAGTTCAGAGTACTTACAAAGTTATAGGCAAGAAAGTAAAATCCAGCTTTGCACACCCAAAGGGAGCTTACATAACCAAGTACACAGAGGAGAAGCAGCCAGGTACCCCAGACTTGATACAAATATATCATCTGCCATAGCCTCCTCCTGATTGACAAAACAAATTATGAATTTTATGCAAATTTATCCTGGGTTTCATGGGGTAGTTAACTCTTTTTGCTAACTTCAAGGTAAGTGTTTAATTGTTTATTCTGGAATTGTTTCATGCAAAATGTTTTCATACACTACTGATGCTCCTCTATCAGATGCACTAATAATACAGGAAACTTAGAATTAAAGTGGATAGTCTGGCAAGGTAAAATAGGACAATAGACAGGAGGTCTAGTGCCTTACAAAACTGGATCTTCTGTAGTAGCAACTGCGATACCATGAGCCAGTTCCAATAAAGATACTACAAAGGGTTATTCTTAGTTTGTAGTGACTGTTTTCTAAGGAATTCTATTCTATTGTTTGAGAAGGTTAAAGATTTTGGCCCATTATGTTCATTCCACTTCTGCTTAACAAGGCTTAATCCTGATCAGTTCCTTATGATAACTACAATATGGATCATATGATCCTAGATAATGACATTCCTACTCTTACCTATTGTCTTATTTTTGTGTTTATCTCAAACTCTTTCACAACTAACGTTTTAAAATGTTTGATTCCTTATCTAGGGAGCATGGTTGTGGACCAGTAAGGAGGAAGGAGCAGCTCTAAGAACTACATAAGGGGCAACTGGAAAAAAGAAAATGTTCAAATTGTTAAGGGCTTCAAAGTGAACTCATATGGGAGGTAACAATGAATATAATCTATGTATTTTAAGAAGGGGAGAGAAAATGGAAAGCATTAAAGATTATGAGGAGCAGACTTGCCAAGTAGCAGCAGTCTTAGATCTCCAGTCAATTGCAACAGTTACAGATTGATTCAATTGAACCAGCCCACAACTACCTGTCCAAAAGCCTAAACCATGCGTATGTCGCATTTCAGAGCATGACCATGATCAATTAAGCAAGGCCGTAACTACCCATTTAGAAACAGCCAATAGTAATTGAGACCGTAATCATGATGTCAATTAGTGTTTAGAAGTTCGATTTGTGAACAGCCTCGCAATCCAGAAATGTTGCAATTTGAATAAAATCAATAATTCTACTCTTCTAGTCCATGCAAGCTCAATGATATGTATTAACCCATTGATTGATCAATATAACACGGAAACTACACACCAGAAAAACAAGGCCGTAACCACTGATTTAGAAACAGCCAATAGTAAATGAGACCGTCATAATGACGTCAGTAAAACATAGAGGTTAAAAAACAATCAATCAGCATTTAGAAGTCTGATATGCGATTAGACTCGCAATCCGGCAATGTACAAAATAATAAAAATAAATGACGATACTGTTCTAGTCCTTGTGGGTGGCCTCATATGTATTAACTCCTTGATTACCAATATTGATATAACATGGAAAAGAAACCTAAAATAAATAATTTTTTATTGCAGATTTGCGAGCTTGAGACTGTCGTGCAATTAATTCTAATGTCTTTGATCGCTTTGCCCTTCTTTTAAAGTGCAGTATTGATGTTTTATTTACTTTTACAGTGCTACAAACAGGTGTTTAACCCCCTTGTGAGTTCTATCTGGTAAGGATTTTTGGCTACACTGGCCATTTACGGGTTTGAAAACAATTGTGGGCTTGACGAGTTGTAGTAATTGAATAGCGATTTGCGATTGTAACATTTATGGACTTGAAAGATCAAAGGCTTAGATGGGACGGAGTTACGATTTTGACAACCGCAGGGATTTTGAGCTTCTAACCCTCAAACGGGGAGCTAAAAGACGCCAATTGAATAGCAAATTATTTTACAGGCTCCATTACGGGCTCTTGTAACTACAATTTGCTTAATTGAATGGAGGCCACAGTCATCACACTAAATGTGTGTAAATTGAACATTTTGGTGCATTATCTTTAGCCTTAAATATTTTTGTTCTGTAAGTTAGATGGGGTTGAACTATTTTATTTTAAACTTCTATTTGTTTTTTGGTATTGGTATTTGATAATTAGTATTAGATAATTTACCATGAATGTTTCTAATTTATCGGATAATTATTTTATACTCACAGTAAACGTGTTAACATGGAGACTTCTCATATTAATGAGAGTAAACCAATGAGGCGTACCCCAGATTATTTCTCCCCAACCCCGATTATTTCTGCCCAGTGTAATTTATGGCCTTAGATAAGACAGACCAATGAGGCAGGATATATTAGAAAGTAATTTCTGCTTAAAAATAGCAACATTCAAGGTCAATACAAACCATTAAAAGTTTTTTTTAATATACTTACCCATATGTAAAAAATCTCTGCTGCTACAATTGGATTTTTTTTGATGCAATATTTAATCATTAGACAATTAAAAAAATTGGTCAAATTTCATAAAGCCAACAAAATAGCGCTGTATGTGTAAATGTCAAATGGCGTTGATATATCAAAAACGTGGCGACGGTCAAAAATGTTTCTCCTCCTAGACTTAACATTTAATTATTTAGATATTTTTTAGTTTGAGACACCATGTAGTCGTGACTCTTTCTACGTAATTTTGATAGCTGGCCGGATGCCAGTCCAGTCTACGGAGACTCATCCATCTGTTTTCATAAAGATGACTTGGACAAACATGCCTACAGGGCCTTTGAAGGCATCCTGGTTTTGAATTTACAAATATTACTATATTGCTCTTGTCGGTCAAGTATTTTTACAGCCTTTTCAAAAGAGACAGATTAATTTAATCGGCTGTATAACATACCTGCCATTCTAGCACCCATTGTAAAATGGTGCATGGCTCTCCATTACATGGATAATCACTTTGCCTGAATGAGAAACAACTTTATGTGAGCAGTTTACTCATTTTCCTTTTTAAACCTTATTATATTTTGTTATCACCAGAGTAAACAGTATTTGGCACGGACTTTTAATTGTTACAAGGTGTGAATTGTTGATAAAATGGTTACCTGCTCAGTTTAGATTTTGCAACAATGTAGAAGTTTACATTTATATCATAATAGTAAAAAAGATCTGTCAAAATCTTGAGGAAAAAACTACGACAATGGTTGTAGTTATGAAGTCAAGAAGTGAAAGAGCCTGGGTCTGACACAATAGGAAAATTGGTCTATTTTGACGATGGTTGATATGATAAATGTGTGTTTTTTCAAGGGAAGTGTATTTGTATGTGATCATTTGATTTAATTGTAAACATATTGCCAAGTTTGAATGAAGAATCTGCATTCTTCACTGTCTGTTTAGATCTCTATTCAGCAGATTAGTCAATGGTGGTTATCAACGACATTCATAGCAATACGGGTAATGGTTTGCCACACGTAGCCGAAATATAACATATACTGTAGTTCGGTAAATCATTCTAACATCATTTTGTTCCAACCAGTATTTTGGGAAACATCTCATATATTTCTGAAGTATTTAAGATGAATATTCGCAGTACTATATATTAACAAATTGATTGGTAGGCTAGATATAACAAGGAAATTAACATAAAATAAATATTTTTTTTAAATTAATTAATACCTTACTACCTAACAGCCTTATTGAATTCAGCAATTTTGAGTTCCTGTAGCCCATAAAGTAGCCCGTAAAAGTTACAGCTATTAAATTGGCCTCTTTTAACTACCCACAAGCGATCTGCGGGTTACAGACGGGAAAACCCTACAGGCCGTCAAAATCTGACCTCCGTCCCAGCTAAGCCTTTGATCTGTCAAGCCCGTAAATGTTACTATCGTAAATCACTATTAAATTGCAACAATTCCCCAAAGACGCACTGGCGTTCAAACCCGTGAATGGCAAATGGAGCCAAAAATCCTACAGGTACTAGAGAGGACCCGCAAGGGGGTTAAAGTCCTGTCCCTGTAAAATCACAATACTATATTTTAATTTAGAGGGAAATTAATGAAAGGTATTAATGTTAATAGGACATTATTCTCAAGCCCGCAATTTGGCAATAAAAAATAATCTATTTCATTTTTAATTTACGTGTTATATCGATCCCAGCAATCAATGTGTTAATACATATAAAAGAACTCCCATTGAGTAGAATATTATATTTCTTGATTTTTTCATATTGCATTATTTCTGGTTTGCGGGCCCGATTGCAAACTGTAAGTGATTGAAATCTAACCTCCATTTTTTTTGGTGACTCTTTTACTATTGGCTCCATCTAAACCCGTAAACACGGGTTCGACTAATTGTTCATGTTCACGGCCGCAAATGGAACGTGCGGATGCATGGTTTACGGATTTGGATGTTGGCCACGTATGTTGCGGGCTTGTCTAATTTAATCGCTCTGTAACTAAAAAAAAAACGTTAAGACCGCAGGCTTTGCGGCTGTACCACGACCGATGCGGGCTTCGAATTTAATAGGGCCCTAAGTGAGTGAATGTATGAAAGCAATCTGTTCCCTGCCGGAGTTTGCCTGTTTAATCTGGCACAGAAATTATATTGCCCGATGTCTGAACTTAATAAATAAATGTCCATGCATCTAGTGCTAGAAGGAGTAACCAAGTTGTATATACCAGTGAGATATGGTGTAATTTATGTAGGTGTTCAATAATTGCACTTTTCTACAAATCTGTTCTTAAAAATGCTTATATTTCACATGGTCGTTTCTTTATTTATTTTTTATTATATTTTTATTATAGCAGCATTCTGTCTAGTGTTATCTTCAGCAGACAGAGTACCACTATCTATGTTACTTGTTAAGGTAAGAACATTGACATCTGGTAATCCCAAACATAATTTGCTTTATTAGGAAGTATAAGGATTGTATAAATACAGATACAATACACAAGGTAACAAGGATTTCATATCAAGTAAAAATGGAGCATGGTGCACTTATGATAAGCTACTAGAATACACAAATATAATGCATTCCCTCTGCTCGAAAAATACCATTGAAGGACAAAGAAAAGAAAATAAATATCTTCCCATAATACTTATCCCAGTGGATCCATTGAAAGCCAATGTATGTTTTTGTTGCAATTGTTTGAATCTTTTTTTTTTCTTCTTATCAATCTGAGAAAATATGGCTATAGAGAAAAAAGAATTATTTCATGTCTATTTCCTACAGGAATCTAATTAAATGTTTTGCCAAGTACCTAGCCGGAATTCATTGGTTTTAATTATTATGTTGATACTTTAAATAAATATAACAATGGTGAACATACGTTATTATTATTACTATTTCTAAAGTGCCACCATGTTCCATAGTGTTAAAGGGCAACTAACCTCACTATACGTGCTCTTCATGCTGTGAAAGAGCACAAGATTACATGTTAAAATTATCTTTTTCTTTAATTACACTAATAATAGATAAAAAAAATCTAAAGTTTTAAGCCTCTGTTTACATACAAAGTGTATCCTGACTACTGGCTGTTGCCTAAGGAGCGCACAGAGTGTGATTGACTATAAGGTAGATAGTGATTGATAGCAGTTTTTCCCTGGACTAAGGACTGCACTGACCAGCTAACCCATAAATGCCCGGTAAAAAGCCTTATCGTTGAGTTGAACGGGACACACACTCCTGAAACCTGTGCAAAAGCAATGGGTAGTCTATTACACATGTAAACAGAGATTTGATTTTATTTCTCAGTGAAAAATGTATGTATTTCAAATGGGCACTGGATAAGTATTGGGTTCAAGATGGTTGGGAATGGGCATAGACATGTGGAAATCTATTTAGGAGGGTGTTGTAGTTGTTGCAATGGGATGAGTATTTGAATTAGTAGCTTTCTTCTATGCGGTATGTGGGGGTAATGAATTTTGGGTGGTGTAACTGGCAACATTTTATGAATGACTGGCTGTTGGAGAGGAAGGAAAAAAATGGCATCAAGTGTGATATTGATGAAGAAGATTTAAATCTATTATGCAGTGACACATACTACTATCATTTTATAATATAATAATTATAATATATACTTTATCGGAATTTTGTGTTTTTTAGAAGATTGTTTTATTAAAGCCTATGGTTTAGATGTGCTAATTGGATTGTTTGGTCTTAAAGTAGGAAAGGAGTCTTGTGTGTAGTACTTATATATATATATATATATATATATATATATGTGTGTACATGTACATATAACACAGGGAGCTGAGGAAAGCCGCAGAGGTGCGCGAGGGGCCACAGGAGGCTGAGGGGAACACAAGGGGCAGTGGGGGGAGTTGCAGGGGGCACAGGAGCCTGTGAGGGGTACCAGTGGGCAATAACAGGCCGTAGGGGACCCGTGGGAGGTACGCAGGAGCCATAAGGGCCACTGGGGCCACAGGGATGCCAGGGGTCCCACAGGGGCAACAGAGGACCCGAGGGGGACACAGGGAATCCGCTGGGGCCACAGAAGACCCATGGGTGCCACGGGGACCTGCAGGAGCCACAGGAGGTCTGCAGGGGCCACAGAGGACCTGCAGAGGCAAAGGGGACCCCTGGGATGTCCGAAAGGGCCCCTCAGAGGTCAGGGGCCCCAGTGCCTTGCACCAGTTGCACCGGTGGTAGCCACTCCTGTGGCTCAAACCATCAGCTTGAACTGAAGAAAGTGTTGTTATTATTGAACAACAAGTATTATCAACAACATTTGGCCCTAGTGTAACAATGACCAGCTCTAGAGAATCAAATTTAGTCCAAAACATTAAAATATCCTGATGCAAGCTAAGCCTGTAACTATTTTATGCCCTGAATAAGCCCAAGCTCACATGTTAAGGAGCCCTTGGTGAAACATGCATCTTAATTTGTGTTATGGGTACAATATGGTGTTTGAGTTTGGTTTTAGAAGAAAACTACCATATGCAATATACTGTATGTGCAATGGATGGCCATTGGGAATATATATAATGCCTGTACAGATAAGTGTATGATCTTTGTATATGCAGATTGAACATGGAGATTTGATAGCACTACATTTTACATTTTGCGAATAATGTTTACCCATCTATTTATGGTAAATACTGTTGCAAATGCCTGAAACTCTGGTTGAACACTATGTGCAAAAAATCTTATGTTTAAATACATAATAGACTGTTGAAGAATTGATCTGATATGATAATTTAATCTTTTGGATGCCAAATAATTACTATCAATACATTAAATAAATCCATGTGTTTTTGTCAAGATCGAGAATAATGGCACATGAATGTCAAGTCTTAACATTACTAAGAAGGCGGGTGTGAATGACCAGGTGTATCTGTGGTGTGGCATAACATATGTATGTGCGTGTTCTGATTCTGGCTTGGCAGGCATTATAAGATCATTATTTGGATGGTTTGGGTTGGTGGTCCATTTATGGCGACATTTTTAAGCTGGCTAATAGGTTATTAAATTTATCAAACAACACAAAAGTGATTTGGAATGAAATTAGAGTGCCTAGTTTGGTCTTTTTGCTCTATGAACCCTTTTCTAGTTTTGTATGTTCAATTAATATCTATGGATTAGTGTACCTAAAATTGTGAGTTAAGTTTGATTATGTATTAAGTGGAGCTCCACTATCTTATATTTAGATGAAATGATTCTTCTCACCTTAGAAGCACTTGTGTCTAAGACTGACCTGAAGCCATGAGCTTGAAATTAGGAAAGTGTAGTTAGTGTACAACAAGCCGAATCAACATATTTGGGCCTAGTCTATGACAGTTCTCGAGAACTTAAGAACTATAACAAAAAATAGGCAACAAAACGAAAAAATAATAATAAAGCCTCTAATTTATTATCTTGTATATGCAGTTACGCGGCTACAAAATTTAACATTTTTAGTTTAAGCAGATCAACTTCTTAAGGTGGGTTTGAATACATGGAAAGGGTCTGTCTGCTGACTGGTAATATGGCAGTTACATCTGCCAATTCTCTCAGCAGGACTAAACAGAAGTTTATTAACTTACAAGGACACAGCCTCTCTGGGAAATAATAGGCCGCAGCAGGGAAGAACGCATAATGGAGAAATGCGGTAAAGAATAATTGCTTATAGAAGTTGCAAAATATAATGGTTGTGTATATTTATTTTACTTATTTTTTTTGTTAAGATTTTATCCGTTATGTTTAGTTTTTCAGAAAAACAATTCAGAAACAAAATTGACCCCAGTGGTCCTTTAAGAAGAACACGAGGTGCACTTATATAAATGAGTAAACAACGAAGAAGTCTATAGGAACTGGATAAGCCAAGAGATCAGACATTTATAAATCTTTCATTCTAGTTCACAAACTCTCCGAAATAATGATACACCGAGGAATAACAAAAAATGCATGATGATAAAGGTTAAACTTTTGTGTGTTAATTTCACTGACATGTAGCCAAATTTTACTGATAGGTTTTCCCATTATGTTCCTTCCCAGAAGGCTTGCTTCACAAATACAATTATATTTGTTTTTAATATGAATTTATTAACCTTTTCAACTGAGTTATTGAATTATAAAATAATGTAATTTTTATCACATTTGAGAAACACTACTAGGGAGCAAGAAGAAAAATACACTGTAATATTTTTCAGATATTAAAGGAACATTGTAGTTTAGTTTTTACTATACAGTATTTTAATTTACTATGCAACCAAATAAAAAGTAAAAAATAATAATTTTATATGCAATTATTCTTGAATGTGGGTTTCAGTTTCCTTGGGCTAATTGCTTTAGCTACTTTCTCATTAGGGTGTATCATTGTAACCTAAGACAATCTCCATTTTGTGATCATAAATTCAATTTTGACTGTAGCACATATAACATTTCCTCTGCATTCAACCCCCATTCATAGCTCAGCAGAAACCAGAATGGTAGATTCCACTGCAACATAGTTACATGTAATTGGTGAATAAAGTCAAGGGGGTGAAGGAACCAAACAAAATCTTGGGAGGATATATATATATATATATATATATATATATATATATATATATATATATATATATATATATATATATATATATATATATATATACACACACACACACACACACACTGGTATATATACCGTATATACTCGAGTATAAGCCGAGTTTTTCAGCCCTTTTTTTAAGGCTGAAAAGGGCCCCGTCGGCTTATACTCGAGTCACTCTCCCCCCGTGTCTCTCTAACTCCCCGTGTTCTCTCTAACCCCCGTGTCTCTTTCCCTCCCCCTCCTCATTCTAAACCCCCCTCCTCATTCTAAACCCCCCTCCAAATACCTCCCTCACTTACCTTCATCTGCAGCTTCTCCTCCGGCCTCCTCTCCTTCCTGCGTCGGCACCCGGTATATGCTAATGACGTGACGTCACATGCGCGCCACGTCATTAGCATTGGCCGGAAGGAGCGGAGGCCGGAGCAGAAGCTACAGATGTAGGTAAGTGAGAGGAAAGGGAGAGGGAGAGGTATAATAGAGGGGTAGAATGAGGAGGGGGTGGAGGATGAGGAGGGAGGTTGAGGAGGGGGTTGAGGTTGAGGAGGAAGGTTGAGGAGGGGGTAGAGGATGGGTGGGTTGAGGAGGGAGGTTGAGGAGGGGGTTGAGGAGGGAGGTTGAGGAGGGAGGTTGAGGATGAGGAGGGAGGTTGAGGATGAGGAGGGAGGTTGAGGATGAGGAGGGAGGTTGAGGATGAGGAGGGAGGATGAGGATGAGGAGGGAGGATGAGGAGGGAGGATGAGGAGGGAGGATGAGGAGGGAGGATGAGGAGGGAGGTTGAGGTTGAGGAGGGGGTTGAGGATGGGGGGTTGAGGATGAGGATGGGGGTTGAGGTTGAGGAGGGAGGTTGAGGAGGGGGTTGAGGATAAGGAGGGGGTTGAGGATGAGGAGGGGGGTTGAGGAGGGAGGTTGAGGATGAGGAGTGAGGTTGTGGATGAGGAGGGAGGTTGAGGATGAGGAGTGAGGTTGTGGATGAGGACGGAGGTTGAGGATGAGGAGGGGGTTGAGGATGAGGAGGTTGAGAATGAGAAGAGACACAAAGGAAAAGAGAGGGGGGACACAAGAAAAGGGCACACAAGAGAGGGACACAGAGGGCACACGAGGGGCACAGGGGGCAGCACATTTCCCACCCTCGGCTTATACTCAAGTCACTCATTTTTCCCAGTTTTTTGTGGTAAAATAGGTGCCTCGGCTTATACTCGGGTCGGCTTATACTCGAGTATATATGGTAAATATTATCCTGGTACTAGGGAGAGACTAGGGAGGTGCTGGGGAGAGAGTGCTGCTGCTGGACACCACGGATAAGGATATATACTTTATAATCTGTGGGATTTCCCCCCCCCCCCATCCCCCACGGTTCCTATGCGTATGAATTAAGGATTGCATTCAATTTCTCCCACCATTCATAACCATAGTCCTTTAAATTATCTTTATTTTTTTTACCAATACCACTGTACAAACTACCTATAAGATCATAAACTTATGTCTTTTATGTGCAATGTACTTTCAAGTGTGCCACTTCATGAGGTGGGAGGAAGTTTGTATCTGCATAATGGGAATCTGGCATATACAACTGCCAGTGCGTTCAGTAAGTCTAATGGAATGCTCATTAGTTAGAAGCCAAGTCCAGTTGAGACAAGAACCCTGCATTAAAGTAAAACATATACATATAAAAGTGGCAAATGTAAACTCTGTGTTTATTTAATTATTTATTTATCAAGTTTTGTTATTCAAAAAGTCATAAAGAAAAAACTGAACACAGTGGTCTTTTAAAAAATATATTTAGCTTTAAATATAATATTACATATGATTTTAGGCATTAAAACCCATTGAAAATGGACTAGGAATTAATATATTTTACGAATCGTCAATGACCTTGACCTTCTGAGCGGTCTGTGCAAGATAAGGGGATTAGAAAGCAAAGTAATTTAATTAAAGACGTTTGTTTCACCCTTTTTGTTATCAGACTAGCGAGCTCATATGATTAACTTTATTAAGCTGGCATGTACAAGAAAAGCAATATTTCTTGTGGTTTGTCGCCATTCTTATTCTTCTCTCTCTGCGGTTGAATCATTGTATCTAAGTGTTACACTACATTACCTTGGTTCCTTATTCTCTATCACTCACATATATAGCCTCTATTTGTGTAATATACTGATGCCTACAAAGAAAAAGTGTCTATTATCTCTTTATATATCCTAGTAGTCAGTTTGTTTAAAAAAAAAAAAAAAATGTAGCCTATATATTCTTCACAGTATAGTTCCATTTTACTTTCTCAGATGATTCAGTCTACAAATTCCCTAGATTGCAAATTTGAGAGCATTATAATCTGGTATGGGGCTCTGGACAAAAGCACTAGGTATGTTAGATTGTAAGGCACTGTAGATTTTTGTCACATGCTTTTATTGTATTTTGTGTTATACTTAACCCCTGTATAGCCCCGAGGAATATGCTGACACATTACGAATAAAAGATAATAAAAAAAATGCTTTTTTAGGAGCAGGGCCGGATCTACTTTTTTGGAGCCCCTAGGCAGTGAAGTGGAGGAGCCCCTGCAAGTGAGTAAGCAAGGTATGCACAGACCCATGTTTGCCTTTACTGTGTGTAAGTTCCTTTTCCTATTGTAACTGTCTTGTTCTAGGCAGTTACCCCCTAGTAGCCAGTCTATGAACTGCAGGAATGTGTTTTTGTTTAAGCCAGGGTCTATTTTTGTTTTAAAAGTGGTGCCCCTGACCGAGAAGTGCCCCTAGGTGGCTGCCTAGTTAGCCTAATGGATAATCCGGCCATTCCTAGGAGGGTGTGTACTTTTAAAAATCACAAGCTTTCCATTAGTCCCATGGAAAACACTGGCAGTTTTAGCTGTCAAGATTGTGCAGATTTCCTGGGCATTCAAAGTCTTCTTGTTTAATTTTTATTATTTTAAACCAACTCAGTAGTCATATATTTAAATAAGGATACATACTTTCTTTGGCGCTACTTATTGTATGGCTAGAAGAATGATATATATAAAAGTCCCCAGATAGGGACATGTAAGCAAGTATCCTCATGGGTGTACACAACATCTATCCATCTCTCTGTTCAGTGGTGGAGCTACTGCTGGTGCAGCAGGTGCCCAACACCACATATCACATCAGGGACCCCTGCTACCTGGGGTATACGGTTTCCTTACTTTATTTATGTTTCATCCTTGGAGTGGTCTGGCCGACTATATATATGTTTACCTTTTTTTTGACCCATACAGGCACCTATATTCTAAAAAGAAGTTGGAAGGGGGTCCACAAGTTATTTTGCACTGGGACGCTCCTTTTACTAGCTCTGCGCCACTGTCTGTATAATATGTATTCATTATGAAGTCAAAGCATCTCATACTGTTAAAATGTTGTATTAATGGAACTGTTTTTAATATTATCTCTTTAATACCTAATGCAAATAAGAAAAAAGAACACATTTAAATATAAGTATATCAAGACATAAACAAAACAAAAATAATATATAAAAAGGAATATCCATAAATATGTGTGGTCTTCACAATTCCAGATGTGGTCCAAAAAAATCCAATGGAAAAAAGAAGAGAGAAAGCTCAAAAGATTCCAGCTGTTTACTAGTAAATAGATAAGATTTGCTATCCCAAGCTCAGTGGGAGTAATATCACTTTGGTAACATTTACCATTGGGCACTTCTTTTCACTATTTAACGTTAAAACAAATGACTGAAACATAAAATTTAACCAGGCAGATTAAATTTGCCACAAATCTATTTAATATTAAAAGCATATATTGTCTGTATTTAAAGTGATAACAAGCAATCTCATGACAAGGCTGAGTCATTGGGCATCTTCAGAGCTCGGCTAAATCACCACTTTCTTGAAGTTCAATAACAAGATAATCACTTTCTAACAAATCTTAATCAATACATAAATGTGCAAATTTTATATGCAAATACTCACCTCAGTGCTGCTTCCTACCAATTGATGCTTACAAATGCAAATCAATCAATTAATATGTTGCTTTAATGTGGTACGTATAGCTGACAAAATACCTTGCTGGTCTTGAGACATTTTATTTTTCTTTCAGACATTGATTTACCGTAACTTCATTATTTTAATACAAATGCATCTCTTGCCAGCTTCTAACAAGGTACCATCATCACATTACAGTTTCCCAAGTATTTATTATTATTATTATTATTGTTTATTTGTAATGTGGTTCAGTAGGGAGAGAGTAGTGCTGAGTGTGTTAGGGTGGAAGGTTATAGGCTTCTTTAAAGAGGTGTGTTTTTATTGAAGTTTTGAAGGATTTGAGGCAGGAGGATAGTCTGGTGAAGCGAGGCAGGGAGTTCCAGCGAATAGGGGCAGCACAAGAAAAGTCCTGGAGGTGGGAGTGAGAGGAGGTGACAAGAGTGGCAGAAAGAAGGTCATTAGCATGTGGGGGAGTATTTGGAGATGAGAGCAGAGATGTAAGGGGGTGCATTGTTGTTTTATAAGTTAGGGTCAATATTTTTTTATTATAATAATTAAATTAAATCAAGATTTACTTTAATAATGAGCTGCAGTGTTCCTGAGACTATTATTTATTATCTCCTTATGGTTTTCAACTTTCTCCTTGAAGAAACAGTTATGCAATGGTGAACTATTGAACCCATAACACATTTACAAATATATCAATGGATAAATCTATTCTAAGAATTTAGTCCATATGGAGATGTTGCACAAAGTATTTTATTGAAATACAGATTATCTGATAATTTACATATATCCATGTAAGTGTTTATGAAAATAATACAAAATTATTTTTTCGGTTATCATTAGTTTCTTATTTTCACTTTATTTTCATTTGATGAAACAGCAATCTGGTCTAATCAGCATCTCCAGATGCCAGTGCTATCACCTCCTATATTCTGATATTTTATGGTTCCCCTTTTGTGTAGTACATGGCACATTTACAAAATGGTAAAAGATCATGATGAAGAAACAGCATGATTCCAAAAGTAATAGCTGTTGCAAACAAGATGATGGTCCATATCAAGGGGAAAAGGATGTTTAGAGCAGCTGTCAGGAAGACCAAAAAAACACATTGACTTGTAAGCCACAAACACTGAATTCTTTACATTTTCAACAAAATAAAACCTAATTGTCATAAATACAGACAAATATTATATAAAGAAAGCAAGAAATGTTATTAAAATATCTTATTGGGATGTTGAGTAATATTTTAATTTCTAAATTAACTGAATATAAAGTAACAATACAGGAAAAAAGTAATTTATTGAGATATGGAGTAATAGTTTTCCTTCTAAATTAAGTGATATAAAAGTGGGTATAAAGCAACAATACAGAAAATATATATTTTTTCTGAACAGGGAAGTATATTTAGGGGCATAGGAACTGGGCGGGGGCACAAATACCCCCAGATTAAATGAATAGAGGACACAAGAAATAGCAAAATTAAACGTAACCATTCATTACCAGATTTGGCCACTAGGGGAGCGCTACAGAGCAGTATGTCTTTCCTATGAAAGTTTTGACCCATAATTTATATATATACTAGCGACTTGCCCGCCAAAAATGGCAATAAAAAAGTGTTGAAATGATGTTTGTCACACAATTGGAGTCTACTGCCTTCACATGTCGCATAGATTGCCTTTGTCTCGCGTGTGGGCTCGCTAAAATGTATCAGTTGTCAGAGCATAATAAAGTGATTTAAATATTTAACTGCTTTGAGTGTCCTTGCCCTGTCAGCCAATAAGCATTATTCATAAAGTAAGGGCTGTGTAAAAAATTTGATTTTTTTTTTTTTTTAGTACTAATTAATAAATAAATTAATATACCTTACTATAATTAATTAATAAATTAGTATACGTTACCTATTTGTACTGCAATCAATATCCTCAGGAGCTAACAACCTTTTTGGCATATTTTTTTAACATGGAGGAGGAGAAAGTGTCAGCAATGTGCTAAGTGTGCAGTGTATATAGGCTATGTGTGCGAGGGCAAATAGTTTGTTCAGGCGTGAGAAACGCCATTTCAAAAGCATAATGTGGTAATGTGCAAGTTAGTGTGGTGAAATGGCGGCAATAGTGTATGTCGTACGCGGTTCGCCTTTTCCGTCCTTCATAATAGTGTGACAGTGTATCGTGCACTTCAGGGTCGTGTAGTCTCGTTTTCATTTTTTTCAGGCCATTATTTTTTTTTTTCACTTTGACGATTTTCAGGTTCCGAAACTCGCCAAATCCGGCTTAAATTTGCGTATAACCTCACTCCCAGATGTCCTGGCTGTCCCCCTGTGCTGTATGTGAGTGTTTTTTTTTTATTTATTTATTTTTTTTGTTTTGTTTTTCGATTTGCGCAGTTCGGGCATTACCAGTGTCTTTTTGTGACCTTGTTTTTTTTTTTCTTAGTGCCGCGTCCCTCTGCTGCTTGCCGCCTAATGCAATACCATGTTTTCTAAGTGCTTGTAGCCCAAGTCCTGCATGCTTCAATGCCTCAACTGCTTGCCTCGCTCTGCGAGGCTCGCAGGAGCACCTTTGGCGCAGTTTTCAATGGCTCAAGTACTTGCCTCGCAGGCAATGAGCGCCTTTGGTGATCATTGCCTAAGTGCTGCAAGTTTCAGAGGCTTGCAGGCAATGAGCGCCTTCGTCGCTCATAGCTTAAGTCGTGCGAGTTCGAAAGACTTCTGTGCCTTAACGACTCGCCTCGCTATGCGAGGCTCACAAATGTGACGACGAATAGCAGTTTGACAATTATAATATGTGATATATGTATATATATATATATATATATATATATATATATATATATATGTATGTAAATATATATATATATATATATATATATATACATATATATATATATATATATATATATATATAGTAATTTAGTAATTATTAATCCATATATATATACATAGATTAATAATGAGTATTGCAATATAATTCACTATATATATATTGTATTGGTTTGCCAGGGGACTTGAGTATTTAAACAAATAAAAAAAAAATTCAATTTTTGAGGGGCACTGCAGCAATGGGACCCCCACCGAATGCAACGGCAGTAGATACGCCCCTGCTTCCTGTCCTGGGAGTAAAGTTGAATTATCCCCCACAGATTTTTTGGGGTCCTATGCCCATGGCGATATTATGTACATCCATTCTTATGACTTGTTTTTGAACTAAAGTAACAAGAAAAATAAAAATGAATATCCCTTATTTCTAAAACATGTCATAACAGAGGATGCAAAGTAGCAATATAGAAAAAATAATTTATTGGAATATTGAGTGATATTCTTTATTTTAATTAAAGTCCCTCTTTAAAATCTATTTTACAGCACAGTGACATTTATCCAGATTTATTCAGACTGAGATAAAGACATGATACTATACCAGTCCCAGCGATGAAATGTAGTTGCCAGTTTAATTTAATATGTACACTTGCAGTTCTCTTCTAATAGCCATATTTATTAGACAGTGCAATAAATTCTGGGGTAATTGTGAGCCCTAAATGTTCTTTTTCTCTGTCATTGACATGGCTAATGAATCCCTCTTGGCCTATGATTTACTTGGAATGTAGGGTTAATGGCAGGTGAAAGAAAGCATTTGCAGAATGATACCATGGGGGCAATGGACTAAGGCAGAGATACAAGCATTTATTTGTATTTTTATACATTTTTGTACTATTTGCACGCACATATTAAAGAATCTGCATAAACGTAATAAATAAAAAAATGCATTTATTTAAAATTATATGAATGTATTTAAATATATGGAAATCTATCATTTTGGAATAAAACGCATTCTATGTTAGAACATGGACATATCATGCAAGTTATCATTTGCGCTTTAGACTCATAAAGACAATTATATATGATGTGCTATTTAATAAAAGTATATTTAGCCTCAGTCTTGGAGAGTAAGCCTCTGTAGTAGATTGCCCTAAGAATTATCACCATGAATATGCATATATGTTGTGGTTTTGATTTTTTAGACAGTACTAACCTTTGCTGATTAATTTAGAAATGTCTTATGGAAATATATAAAACAAAAAACTAAGGGAAGGAAAATGAAGGCTTACCCACAATGCTAATTGCTTCTATATCGTGTCAATCTTGCAATGTATAAAATGTAAAAAATAGACTCGTGATTTTTTATGCATACATTAGATTAATTCTAACACTCCATTAATGGGTAGTTTTGATAATATATTTTACATTTTCTAATGGTTTCAACATTCTATATGAAATTTTGGATTTTAGGACATTATATATATATATAGTTCACCATAACAATCAATTATAATATGGTGGGCAAAAGAGCGCTAGAAGCCCTCCACCATACAGAAGTACAGTAAATAAATAAATAGTACCTCTGTGTTCACATTTGAATGTCTATAACATGTTTAAAAACCTGCTTCCAGATCCAAATTCTGAGAAAAACAGTTATTACACTGCATTCTGGGGAGCTGAGCTGGGACATGTAAATGTGCCCACAAATGCCTTTCTCTTCAATCCATAGCCATTATCAAACATGGCTTCCTTTAAGCTTGAAACAGCTGTACATGGATTGGATACTCAGCCTGTGTTTAATCCAACCTTGGCTTTGCATTAAGGCTGTGTAATACAGCATGCATAAGCTTAAAGGAATGGCTATGGATTGAAGAGCAAGGCATTTGCATGTCCCAGCTCAGCTTCCCAGAATGCAGTGTAATAACTGTTTTTCTCGGAATTCTGAGCTGGAAGCAGGTTTTTAAACTTGCTTTAGACATTCAAATGTGAACACAGATGTACTATTTGTTTACTATATATATATATTTATTTACTATATATATATATATATATACCGTATATATATGTATGTATTGCTGCTCATGATACATATACTGCATTAGAATGGCATTGTTGGTCCACTTAAATACACACAAAGAACATGAAAAAACATACTATAAGCATCAAAAATACAAACAAATGCATTTATTCATAAATACGAGCATTTTATACACAAACATATAAGCTAAGATTGGATGTACTCATACTTAAAAGACCAATTTCATGCTCCAACAATGTGAAAATTTCAGAAACAAACATGAGTATTTTCCCGTGAAAAGTTTAACGAGAAAGTTGCTCTTTTTTCAGCATTTTTATCATTGTGCTTCTCCCATCTACTGGAATTTCTCTTTGTCCATGTTGGTGCTAAAATCCCTAACTCGGGTTAAATGGTCATTTTAGGAACCAGTATGTGATTTTCAGCTCCCTCATTTGAATCCTTTACCAAAACGCCACCATTGTTGGTGCCTGAAGATAATGGCCAACTTGGCCTAGCCAATAATAACTTTATCACACAGTACCAGCAATGATCAGGAGAAGGATAACCTTCCTGATCGTCTAATATGTCATTTTGTCACAAAGCATTACACTTTAACTACACTGAATTGAAAAGATATTTATGATGATGTTTAGTACTGAACACTGTATGCGAATTACAATAATTAAGCAATAATTGGTAGCAGATGTAGGACAAGGCTATTCTTTCAAATTACCAAAAATATAGTGTTAATATTGTGGTGTCAGTATTAACTTTTAAAATTTAATGCATCAAATTTCTTCTGAAGATTTCCCCAAAGTTTTTTTTTATATTTGAATGCCCTGTGGGTGCAGCCCTAGGTCATCCCACACATCAACTCATACATATATATTAAAGTACCATAAATGTTTGACATGGACAACAGAATGTCAATAAAAATCAACAATGATAATGGTTCAAAGTCTATAGTGTACAGATACATTCAACAACATTTATGCAGCATGGCCCAAATATGACATAAGATGTGTAGCTCTAAGAAAATACAAGAAAGATCAAGGAACACCCCATCATATCCATAAACAAGCCACAATGTAATAATATGTATTGATCATGGTTGCATCTTTAAATTGTTAAAAGATATCACTCTATAGCAGGTATGAAACAAATCTGCAGAACCCCATTCACCATCAATTCTTTTAATTTTTTTCCAGGGCATATAACATTCTGAAAAAGACCTAGGTCATACTTGCATGGATACATCACATTAGACCCTTTAAAATACCCATTACATTATTTTTTCTAGAGTAGTTTAATGGGTCCATTTACTTCAGCTTCACACAAAGAAGTACTATTAAACTGGGTCATTAAACTCCCTGTTGACCCTATAAAATAATAGGTGCCCTTTAATTTAAGCTTCACATTAGAAAAGACCCATTAACAGATAGGTTTGTATGTAATATATTTAACAAGTGAATGTACTGTAAGAATTCGAGGCAGGTTGTCTCATTTCCATAGCAATTTCAAGTAGGTAACCAAAGTACTCAGAGTTTAATAATTTGTCCAGTAAGGAATGTCCATAAATGCTTGAATGGACTAATGGGTAATCTGATAAAATGTTCTAATAGTAGGGTAATGTGAAGCTGAGGGAGGCTAAATCTACTTACTGGTAGATAAGTAACAGGAGACATATGTGACCAATCCAAAAGATCCACTAAAGTGGCAATTTTTTATATTAGTAGCTTTAGTAGACATAATATGATTGACCCCTAAACTAGTGTACTGATATCCTAACAATCTAAATATATTATTTTTTATAGCATGGTCTTTTACTCATTTGGGTCGAAATGCCTGTATGTACTACAATGATGTGCCATTTTTAAGATAAATAAAAAATATGCATCACAAATATAAATCATCTACAAGTTATTAGGCTCATTACTTTTATGAAAAAAAAATCTAAAAAAACTCACATAAACCAATTATTTTTACAGATTTATCATCAGCTTCATATGTTCTATGTAAATATTTCACAATGTGTCACCTAACTAATGACAAAGATACAACTGAAAGGTAGGTTTGTTATTGAAACTTCAATATAATTTCTAAAACATATTAAAAAAAAGTAAATTACCTACCTTTTACACTTTTTTAATTTGAAGAATTCTTCTGCAGTAGGTAATGGAGCTGGGAGATATAATGCATATCATCTGAAATAATCCTGAAAAATAAGGAAATAATATTAATTACTTGTAGAAAAAAAAAACCTTGTAAAATAAGAAATAATATAAAAAAAAATAGCCTATTGTATATTGTACATCGCTCAGAATGTATCACTTTATCAGGGGTTTGTAGCAAGCTGGGATGCTCCATATTGCAGTGTGTAGTGGTGAAATTAGCATAACTGACCTTATGGGCCAATCAGGGGGCCTATTTATGCCTCACTGTCATGGAGATTCACAGCTTGTTGACCACCTCCTCACAGAGTGATATGATCTGAGGGCTTATAGGGATTTTATTTTGCTGGATGCATAATTTTAAAGGGCCATGACTCATTTTACCACTCTAGTGTCTTAACTAAATCTAATTAACATGCTGTTTCGTAACCATCATCTCAAAGGTAACCGGAAGAAGGACATCTCATGAATAAACCAGGGTTTTGTGTGTCAAGTTTTTGAAGCCACAACATTTTATGCATTATTGGTTCTTTAGAAGAGCATTATTAATGATAATAATAACAACCGTATTAATTATTAGGCTTTATTTGTAATGTGCCAACATATTCTGTAGGGATAATCAGGGGTTAAAGGGCCAGTTAATTCAGCACAACTTGGAATACATCACTGTAACGTACTCCTGAAAACATAATGAAATAATTTTGAACTTTTAAAATAGGTGCCCTTTTCACAGAAAAAAATCATAAAAGAAGTTCGGTTTACATGAGAATCTGGCAAGGCCCCCACACAGAATCACAGCAGAGAGCAGAAGCATAAAGAGGGTTAACCCTTCCCAAATTCACCTGGGAATGAAATGACTGCTAAAAACTCCTTAATATGTTACTTGTGGGTTAACTGATGGCTGATTACATTCCTGAAAGAGACTAAAACCATCATTCTTTCTGTTTACTGAGCTTGTAACGGCTATTGTCGGCAGATGCTGTAAATCATAGAACAGTCAGCAGTGTGTCTGTAAACAGACTAAGACTGCAAATGTTTAGCGGTTATTAGTGTAATTAAAAAAAGCAATAGATCACTTTAACATCGAATCTTGTGCTCTTTCACACCATGAAGGCCCCTTATAGTGAAGTTAATGGCCCTTTAAGCTCAAAGAAAACAAAATTATGAACACATAGTAAAAAATGAAAAAGAATAATATATGTTGGAATGCTGTTAGAGTAAAAGGAAGATTACAACTGTTACATGCATTTATTCTTTACTATGAGTTCCATTTTGTTATATGGTTCTGTCTGTTAACTTTTCAAGAGTGTGTATCTTTGTAAACTAATGAGCTTTCAATAGCCTTGTTGAGCGCACCGATACTTTTAGACACTACAGTCTTATTGTGTGAAACTTTCTCTGAATTCAGTAGCTTCCCACATCAAGAAGCTGATCAGGAGAAACCAAAATAGTAGATTCCACAGCAAAATAATTGCATAGATATTAGAGGCTGTATCATTACAGCCTATTTTCAAGTGTATTTCTTCAAAAGTAATATTGTGCACCTTTAAAGTTATTGAATCTAATTATAACACTGCTACGCTTTATCTCTTCTTTCTGATTTAGTCGGGGTGTGCACGGGGAGATTAAACAGGACGGTGCACCTGCAGTTCTTAGGCATCTCTATTCCTCTATTTTTCGTACTTTGATGAATGAATAACACAGAAACCTAGGGAAATTAGCATGTCAGATCAAAGACATTCTATATTTTGAAGTTCACACTGGAACTGAATATCTTTTGATTGCAGCAAATATTAATCTTCACTGGTGAAGCTAAGAGGGACATTGTCATACCAGGAAACCTTGCTTTAATTATAGAGAGAGGTGTCAGTAATCATGTATAGAGGAATCTCTATGTCAGTGGATTAGGAATTTTATTTATGTTTTTACGCTTTTTATCTGGTAGTTTGAACAAAGCTGGTCTTTGCTCTGTAAAGGCAGCTTCATATTTACAGGGTTAGGCAAGGTTGATCCTGTAGAGCAGGAGTGTAGGAATTGGGGACAAATTCCTCCCCAGATTAAAAGAATAGGGGACACAAAAAATAGCAAAATTAAACTTAATTATTCAATATCAGATTTGGCCACTAGGTGACTAGGTGGCACCAGCGCTATGGAACAGTATGTCTTTCTCATGAAAGTTTTGAGGAAGATCCGAACTGCTTCCTGGGAGTAGAGTGGAATTATCCCTCCCAGATTTTTGTGGGCTCCTGAGCCCATGCTAAAGAGCTGAACATAGGATATCCCTGTTGTGTACAGGCAGTACTATCGCTTCTACAGTCATCCTGATTGACTCGCTTGTGCACAGTAAGGAAATCCTTAAATCCAGGCCTGTATGTGGATCTCCAGGATCAATTTTGCCTAACCCCTAGGGGAAACAAACTGCTATGCCTGAAAGGAAAGAGGATGCAAAATGGGTTGTGTCCTTGCAAGGGAAATATCAGTTAAATCTAAACATTATACAAAAACAAGACGTGAGAAAAGAATGGCTGGAAACACGCAAAGCTTTATTGTTTGCCATGAAGTCAAATTATCATTCAGAGCCCAGTCTCTAAGTCTTTTTGTTCACTCGTGCCATTACAAAGGATAACTTTCCTTTAGGACACCAGACTGATTCTAAGGACATGCCAGCCTGGAAATGCCAAGCAAGTCTCCTATATATATGGGAGAGTCAGCTACCACAGATGCACATTTTAGAGAAGGCGACTCCACTTATCTACTAGCCTTTCTGTAACATAGCACTTTCTCATATTACTCCTAAATCTTTCACCTTCTAACTTCAAATCATAACCTCTTGTTCATGCATACCTCTTTATCTCAAATACCCTCCCCTCCTGAACTTTATTAGATGCTTGAAGGTTTCGATCATATAAGCTTTTTCACTTCTGTTCTTTGAATTATCTTCCTATAAAACAACCATCTCAAAGTCAATATTATTTAGTGGAAGGATTTAAGGAGAACACTTAACAGGCCATTTACCTCACTGTAAGTGCTCTTCATGGTGTGATAGAGGACAAGATTATATGTTCTAATGATCTATTTATTTAATTACACTAACA
>CM050164.1:439303806-439313806 GCA_027410445.1 Discoglossus pictus
TCATACACCCACCGTTTGAGTTACAAAAGATTTCAAATGCAAGAAGGCACAATTAATTCAAGTGGAGTTGGAGTGTATATCCAACCAGTTGCTCATGACAAAGTGCCATGTTTGTTTGCTAAGATATGTATCATGCCTTATCCTGCCACTTTCTGCATCTATGATTATCAGCTTTGTTTATGTACTGCTTCAATATATGTAAGTAAACTGGATGATTTCATTATTTTTCTGTCTGGCCAGTATAAATGCTACTTGTGGCAACATCTCCCACCTACAATCATACTTTAGGAATTATTACTTTTCATGTAAGAGCTATAATAAATATTAATAGATAAATGCCATATGCTATACAACATTTATTTTAATACAAAGTGCTAAAATATGCATTTTTGGTTGCCTATATGGATTACTGGTACAGCAATATGAATAGGTTTGTATTAATGTATTATTCCTCTGCAAAGAGGGTGTGTTATCTTATTATTCAATATGGTGGGGTTTGCTATATCTGTTCAAAAACTTTTATCGAAGTGTGGAGGGGGAACATATGGAGAGATAGCGATATAATAGTAGTACAGTACAATGGTTTAGCGCCAACGCAATGGGAATGCTCCAGTGCCACATGTAGGACGTCAAGTATTATTACATACACCATATACAACACAGGAATGGACCCTGGATATCAACGTCCCCTCGATCATGGACATGCTTCAAGGATAGTATAATATGGATCAGACTCACTAGAGGGGAATGTTGAAGGGCCACTACACAATTAAATAAATATATATATATATATATATATATATATATATATATATATATATATATTTGAAAACATTAAATCTGACTAAGAGCAAGAAAAAACATCATACAGCTAGTTTTCAATTATGAAAAAAAACATTGATACCTCTGCAGGATCCTGATCAGATCCATGATACTTTGAATGTTGTCTGTGTTAGAAGGGCCTTTGCATTTCTGGAGAGCTGTGGTTGCATTGAATGATGCAAGGTGTCTGTCTAGGCCAGTGAGAATACAAATTGAATCCACTTACTAAACAAAAGCTCTGGACTTCTACCTCCTCCCTCCACTGATAACTACACACGCACCCATCACTCACCTCTCGCAAAGTGATGTAACAAACACAAAATGGATTCCTAAACAGAATCTTTAAAAATTCAGTTTTTATTCAAAAGAAATGTTTATGACCATGGCTTATACAGCTGAATACTTCCCAAACAAGTGCCTTTTTTTCAATATACTGGTATTCTAACAGTCAAGGGGTTAAGCAATTGTAGCAAGTACTCTGTTGATTATGCTTCTTTATGTTTTTTTTTATATTTTCTGTATAATTCATAAGGACATATTTTAGCACAGGTCACAAACACAGATTAAACATAATGGCACCATCAATATTTCACTATAAAACATTCATGACACACGGTATTCTGTTTATATTGTTATTGACCTTATGTAAACTCATCATAGATGAGCAAGATCATCATCCCTTCATTATCCTAAGTGTCTGGGGTCTATATGCTTTATTTGTTTGAGAATGAAGTGGATCAAACAATGATACAGCTCATAAGGGGAATATTTTGTATTGTGAAAGAAAATTCTAATAAAATTGCATTTGCTAGGCTACCGTAGCCTTTACTTACATTTTGTAGGGTAATTTCATTTTTAATTTTGGTTTTGAAGGAACACTGACTGACAAAATTGCTGTTTGCAAACACAAGGGAGAATAAAGCATCAGTAGAGGCATTATTATATTTCATAAATCAAATCTTATCTTCCTTGTATCCAAATGTTACAGATGAAGCCACCCTCACTGTACCCTGGCAATGTTCTGTGGAATCTATTATAGATTTTTACACTATAAATCACCTTAATACTTCAACCACTCTAACTCTGCCATTGTAAAACAAGTTTAGTCTTCCAGAGAAAGTCACATCTACCAAAGTGTCAATGTTCATGAAGTGGATGAAACATTTTCTTGTGGGAAGACAAGTAAATACATCTTGTAGTATGTTCAAGCAGAAGATTTTTGCAGAAGATGTAATTTGTTAAGGAGATACTTCCAACCTTCTAAGGCAAACATGCTAAGGGGTAGATGATATTTTTGTGAGCCGACTTGAACGACAACATTTATTACTACTTTACAGTGGTCCTTTAAGTCATTGAGTTGTGGCTGACTCTCCATGGCGCGATGGACCAAAGCACACCAGGCACATCCATCATCCACTGCCCCTCTTTGCTCCATCAGACTCATGTTCATTGCTTCAATGGCCACATCTAACCATCACTGCGTCTGTCGCCCCCTTCTTTGTGTGCCTTTAATCTTTCCCAGCATCAGAGTCTTCTCTAGGTAATCATGTCTTCTGAGGATATGGCCAAAATATTTGAGCTTTAGCCTCGTGATCAAACCTTCTAGTGAACAGTTTGTCTTGATTTCCTGTAGTTGGCAAATATTAGCAGCTGTGGAAGTCATGAGAATGGAAGCATTTTTAGAGAAATCCTTCATTTTAAAAACTACAATGGCAGTAATACTTTGTTTTATAAAGTAGGGCATACAGGTATGGCAAGATGCATCTACTAAGCCTATGGGAGTGATACATTTTCTTTTGCTAATGTTATCTGAATCAACCAATGAATCAATAAATTCTCCTTGTACCTGCCTTCCCCTTCCTTCTCTCTTAAATATATAATAAAAATTAGGAGAATACTGTCAGCAAATCAGCAGGAAGTGTTGAAGAACCCAATACATGGGCAGCATTAAGGTGAAGAGGATCACAACCTGCCAACACCAGAGAACAAGATAGGGGCTCGTTGGAATGCTCTAAGGGTCCCTATCTGCAGATTTCTCACCAATTAACTATGTGACCAGTAGGTATTTAGATACTGAACATATTGATTGTGTATTTTACAATGTGGAATATGCAATATATTTTATTAATTATTTGATAATAATTGAAAAGGGGCAAAGATTACTTTAATATTGATAGTTTATAGATTTTAGATTTGAAACAATTATATTTTGTTAGAATAACTTAACATGATGGCCTTACTTGACCCCGGGGTGAATAACATTAATTTAAGATGCTGGCCCTCTAGTACTGATGAGTGCCCCACTTCAACATTGTGTGATTGTTTGCTGTGAATGTTGTAATTATTTTTCAGTATAATTATAAAACACCTTTCAGAAGATTAGTAATACGATCTTTTAGATATTTTTGAATTCTCTATAGTTTCTACTTTCAAACAATATATAATTTCATTGATCTATATTGATGTAAAGACACATTCACTTGTTTAATTGTAAGGAATGTAGGTTTGGTTTAACAAGTGAAGAAAACATTTGTACGCACATGTCACTTAAAGGTCCTCAAAATTCCCCATATGTGCTCGGCACCATAAAATAGGGGGGAAAAAACATGTGGAACAAGTGTTTTCCTTTTTAAAACTGATGTTGAATTCATGAAGTTATGATCAATAGAAGTCAGGCTATTTCAGTGCGCTGCCTCTGCCCGAATGAGTATTGAGCTCTGTACTGCGTGGTATGTAATAAATATTAATTAGCCACTGCCTGATTCAAAGCATCTACAACTGATTCTAAGTGATTTGTAACTACTTGATGATATTCTAGCAGCTAGTGTAGCAACCGATCAGGTGGTAAGGTAGCAGTCTGTGGTAGTGATGGTCCTATGTTTTAATCCCCAAAGTGACTGATCTTTTTTCTTTACCATTTAAAAAAAGCAAAAATACGGTATGTTCTTTAGGTTATATAATAAAGCACATGTCAATATGAGGTAACGGTTTAAAAAAATAATTAATTATGTGAACTAGTTATTTAAAAAATATACAGTTACTCACTAGAGAAAATGGTTTGTGATTGGACGAAAGCTGTACATACACTGTGTCACTCTTTTATATGGAAGGTAGCGTGTGGCACACATCATATGTTTAATAAGTGATTCTATTTATTCAATTATTTATTGATTTGTTAACAGTGACACAGTACATTGGCTTACAAAAACATTTAGGCCCCTATTTAATTTTAAGCATTACAGATGTATTTAATGGACTCAAGCCGGTGAAGGAAGGGGAAGTACAGGCTCACATCCCCAACACGCAAACCATGAACCTGTACATAGCATTTCAGGGCATGATCATGATCAATGAAGCAAGCTCGTAAGTTACAATATAGACAGAGCCAATAGTAAATGAGACCGTCATCATGAAGTCAGTAAAACATGCCGTTTAAACTAAAATCAATTAGTGTTTGAAAGTCCGAACTGCAATCAGACTCGCAATTCAGAAATTTGATTCTCCTTGACTCTGGGGATCAATATACCAACAAAATAAAACTTTTTTATTTTTTTTTATTGCAGATTTGAGAGCTTCAGACTGTTGTGCAATGAATTCTAATGCCTTTCATTGCTTCCCCAGTATTTTAAAGTACAGTAGTGTGTGTTTATTTGCTTTTACAGTGTTATGAACAGGTGTTTAACCCACTTGTGATAAGTTTGGAAGATGTCCTTAAAATTAAATCTGTTTACATAAATATCTTTGCACAAAGTAACAATCCATCTCCATTTAGATCTTTACAAAAAGTAACTTTTCAGTTTTATGAAGTTCTAATTAAAATTTTCAACTGCGAAAAGAGATATGAATTGTCAAAATGACTGGATGTGATAATTATCACATTTTAAATATTAAGATAACAGAATGTCAAGCAGATAAAATAAAAATAAATTAGCGCTGCATTGTTTTGTAGACTCTTATGAACTAATACTGTATGTATTTATTTTTTTATAATTAGAAGAGGGTAGCTGGGGAGTTTGTAAGTGTAATCAAAGACAATTCAGTAGAATGTAATATGGTCCAATATTGCCGTCTTGGGGTTCTGGTGACATCACAAGGCCGACGGCCAAGTAGTATATAAACTCTAAGACGGCAATATTGGACAGTATTAAATCGCTACTTGTTACGCCATTTTTTTTTATCTTATATGAATTCTTCATTCGTTTTTATTTAACTGTATAGGAATGAACTGCATTTTACAGACATTATCTCAAAGGAAATACTGATTTTAAACACACTGTTAAAAGTTCAATAAAAGGCTATAACCATTTAATATTATATATATATATATATATATATATATATATATATATATATATATATATATTATTATATTATTATTACTTTTTCACTCAAATGTGAACATAAATGTACTAGTTATTTATTGTACTCTGTATGTTGGAGGCTTCTATTATCACTCTTTTGCCCACCATAAGCTAAATTATGTTTAGGTTAATAGCTTTCCCACAAGTTTATAGAACAACCTAGAAACCAGCCCCATATTGATGAGAACCTTTTAAGATCGAAACAGCTGTCTGTGGGTAGGTCTCCTAACTTGCATGTAATTCATCATATGCTTTAATAATATAATATATATTAATGTAATATAGTAGGCATATGCTGTAAGGAGCCATGTTTAAAATGGCACTGGATTAAAGAATCAAACCCATTTTCCCAGAGTGCAGTGCAATAACTGTATTTCTCAACATTCTGAGCAGAAAATATCGTTTTAACTTCACTACATTTTAATGTAACCACAAATTTACTATTATATATATATATATATATATATATATATATATATATATATATATACCAAACTGACATACTATTATTACACCTTTTTTAGAACAGTGACCAAAACGGAGACTGCATCCTCACGGTGACTTTTTTTTACAGTAAAATCAAGATCAGTGCATAAACTAACCATAAAAATAGAATAGATTTTCAAAGAAGAATTTACAAAAACCTAAGTGACAAGAACTATTTTAGTTATAACCTCCAGATCTCTCCATGTAAACCAAGATACTGGAAATTAGCTGCCTGCCCAATGTTTATTCCACAATTTATAGGGCAATAAAAACATTGGTTATTACTTTATATCAGCTACAGTACACATTGTTAATAGCAACATCTAAAGTAAATGTACGGTCTCTTTTACTTTAAAATATAAAGCAAACTGCAGAGCCGGACCAAGTAGAAAATACTATCTGGTTACTGATTAGAGTGATTTTTCAAGTCTTAAGATAAAGTAGATAATTAAGGCATCTCTTGTATGTATAACCTGCATGTGGTCCTCTGGGATACATACAAAAATAAGCTATTTAATCTTATCTGTTTTTTTATTTTTTTCTGATGTGAAATCCACGAACAAATAAATCTTAATTAATAAATTAGTATTTCAAATCAAGACATTTGCAGATAAATTCCTGGCTGCTTCTTGCAGATGAATTCTATATAATGATTAATCGCACTTGTAGGAACAAAGACACTTCTTATTATATTGGAAGCTTGGCTGAACAAAATGTTTTAAATATTTAACTTTGTCAATTATATGGTCAAAAAGGCAGTTTTAACGCTATCAATGTTTTAGCGGTTTTTGGATTCTATAAAAGAATGTATGTGCTGAATAGTAACATTGTGCTAGAGGCACTGCGGGTCTATATTCTATTTAAAATATACGGATTAGGAGAAATACACTAAAAAACAGCCCAAAATGCTTTTTGAAGGTAAACGAAAAAAATCAAAGCCTTTAATTTACTCTATTCTGGTGTAGCCTCTACGATGGGGTTCACTGGTCGTCCAGTGGTTAGGATTCGGTGCTTTCACCACTGCAACTTGGGTTCTATTATAGTCAAGGAACCAAGTGATCACACCACCCTGAAGCTGAGCAGGTTTGAGCCTGGTCAGTACTGGGATGGGAGACCACATAGGAAAACCAGGAGCTGTATGATGTGGCCCACTAGCAACCCACTCCAGTATCTCTGCCATAAAACATGGTGTGTTGCAGTGCATGATGTTACAGAGAGTCGGACACGACTGACTAAATGTTGCAAAACACACAAACTCTACAATATTGTTTTCTGATGATCAACATCATAAGGTGTGTACATAGAAACCTCTGTATGCAACTAAATTTGCCAGTGCTTTCAATAAGACTAATGGAAAGCCCAATACTTTACAACAGCACAGCTTCCTGAGAAAAATAGCACACAGAATCAGACCCGGAGAGAAAATGTGCAATAAGTTCCAATTATGGTTTGGTTGTGTTAAAATAAAAGGTTACCCATCATCGCCAAAACACCATATAGAATAAAATAACCACATGTATCCTTTATAATGAGTGGACACATTTTATTGGTTAATTCATAATACAATGATTAATTGTACACCCACTGCATAACTCTGTACTTTATTTAATATTTGAATCAATGCATAATGCATCTGTATGCTAAAATTTACGGGTTTGTTTCTAATAAAAAAAATGTAAGTTTTAAAAAAAAGAGACTATTGTAGATTTGGAAAAACTTCCTATGTTTGTGAAGTTTGTAACCAATTAACAACAGTTTGTAAAAGGGTTTAAGGGAAAATGTTGGAGACTGAGTGGTGTGTTCTGCTAGTTTTTATTGTCTATTTAAGTGTGGAAGGAGTCGAGAAATAGAGTTAAGAATTTTTTGAAATTGTCAGTTTTTCCCCTCAAGCAGAGCTGCTTCTTTTCGCCTACCTGTTCCTATCAGGGGTCGTGGCCAGCTCTGCCTGGAAGCTGGATTAAAAATAAGTCTGACCATTGTAAGTTTTGGTTGAGACTGAGCATGCTCGGTAAAGGGGACAAGGCTATGATGTATATAGTCCTTTACATTCCCCATGATTTCACTGGACGGGTTAATAGGAAGCTGCAAAGAGGTTTTACCTTCAATACCTCTGGGTGGGCGCATGAACAGAGCCAATGACATCACTGGATGGGGCCTATGACATCATAGCCTCGCCTGCTTCCAAGTTCCATGATGGCCCAACCTCAAGCAGAGCTGGTCACACACTCTAATAATGGGAGACTTTAATTACCCTGATATAAACTGGATAAACGAGACCAGCAGCTCAGCTAAGGGGAGCAGGTTCTTGAGTACACTCAGGGATCATTATCTAGCCCAGGTAATACAAGAACCTACTAGAAATGGGGCCATCTTGGATTTAGTCATCACAAGTAATATTGATATAATATCAAATGTAAAAATAGGGGAACCCTTGGGGAACAGTGATCACAACACAGTCTCATTTGAGATTGAATACAAAAAACAGAGTTGTAAGGGGCCAACAAAAACTCTAAATTTTAAAAGGGCTAACTTTAATGGGCTACGGGCAGCAATACAACATATAGACTGGGACAAAGAACTTACAGGGAAGAATACTGAAAATAAATGGACAACATTCAAATCCTTACTAAATAAACATACTCATCAGCATGTACCATGTGGAAATAAAATAAATAGGAGTAAATCACATCCCATGTGGCTTAACAATGACTTAAAGATCATGATGAGGAAAAAGAAGTATGCATTTAAATTATACAAGAAGGAGGGAACAGAGGCATCTTTATGTGACTATAAGGAAATCAACAAGGCTTGCAAAAGGGCTATTAGACTGGCTAAAATAGAAAATGAGAAGTCAGTTGCAATGGAAAGTAAGACTAACCCTAAAATATTTTATAAATATATTAATGGGAAGAAGGCCAGGAAGGAATCGATAGGACCATTACAATGTGACACAGGCCATCTGATAATTAGTGACCAGGAAAAGGCAGATGAGCTAAATAGGTTCTTTTCTTCGGTTTACACAAGGGAGGTACCAGTGGTTGGGACACTGCAACATAATGGGGCTACACTACCTTCACTAAATAATTGGTTAACGCAGGAAGAAATACAAAAGAGGTTGGAGAAAATAAATGTTAATAAAGCCCCAGGTCCTGATGGAATACATCCAAGGGTACTGAGGGAGCTGGGTTCTGTAATAGCCAAACCATTATATCTAATCTTTAAAGACTCGCTCACTACAGGGTCTCTACCAGATGACTGGAGAAAAGCAGAGGTGATACCTATATTTAAGAAGGGATCTAGAGCAAATCCGGGGAATTATAGACCAGTGAGCCTCACTTCTGTAGTTGGGAAGCTTTTAGAAGGGTTAATAAGGGACAGAATACAAGAATATGTCTATTTGAACAGGATCATAGGTAGCAGTCAACATGGATTTATGAAGGAAAGGTCGTGTCAGACCAATCTAATTAGTTTTTATGAGGAGGTTAGTAGGAACTTGGATCAGGGCAACTCAGTGGATGTAGTCTTTTTAGATTTTTCAAAGGCATTTGATACAGTGCCACATGGAAGACTAGTGAGCAAACTAAGGGATACAGGAATTGCAGTAAATATCTGCTCATGGATCGAGAGCTGGCTAAAAGACAGGAAGCAAAGGGTTGTTGTAAATGGAACATACTCCGATTGGTCTAATGTGATAAGTGGGGTTCCTCAGGGCTCAGTATTGGGTCCTCTCCTTTTTAACATATTTATTAATGACATTGAAGTAGGACTCGAATGTAGTGTCTCCATTTTTGCTGATGACACTAAGTTGTGCAAGGTAATAAAATCAGATAATGATGTACTTTCCCTACAAAAGGATTTGCATAAATTAGAGAAATGGGCGGCTAAATGGCAGATGAGATTTAATACAAATAAATGTAAGGTTATGCATTTGGGAAGGAAAAATAGCCAAGCAATCTATAATCTTAATGGAGCAAATCTAGGGGTATCAGATATTGAAAGGGATTTGGGAGTACTAGTGGACAACCACCTAGGTAACAGCGCTCAAAGCCAAGCAGCGGCTGCAAAGGCAAATAAAATATTAGCATGTATTAGGAAGGGTATAGAAGCCAGGGAAGAAGATATAATTCTGCCACTATACAAATCTCTAGTACGCCCTCATTTGGAATATGGAGTACAATTTTGGGCACCACCTCACAAAAAAGACATCTTAGAGCTGGAAAAAGTACAGAGAAGGGCTACAAAACTAATAAGGGGAATGGAGGGGCTAAGTTATGAAGAAAGACTAGCAAAATTAAACTTATTTTCGCTAGAAAAAAGGCGTCTAAGAGGAG
>CM050164.1:439318806-439518806 GCA_027410445.1 Discoglossus pictus
TTTCCTTTAATAACAATTGTACGTTTTTATGCCGAAGTGGGAACAAGCATTTCTGTTAAAGCGCAAATGACCTACGGGCTGAAAATCCTTGCAGGTGTTTATCAGAGATCCAGATTTAAATAAAAAAAAGCATTGGTGTGTATAATGTTTTACCACCAGTTTGTATTGTATGATTCATAGAGTACGTTAAAATGATTCTTTCAAAAACTCCATACTACAAAGTAGCCGTGATATTAGGTATCATAATTCTGAATAATAAAGTGATAGACTATTGTAATACAGAGTATTCACATGGATGAGATTAGAAGACTGTAACAGCAGTAATTACAGAACGTCGCTACATGCACAGCGCACTGTAATCTCTTTATGCAGGAATTTAAATCCTGCTCCATGGAGTTGGGTTCACTGGCCTCTTTTCTTGTTACAGGGATCACAAGCCGGCAGTATTATGGAGGTTAGTGCCAGTAGGAAGATCTATGTGTAATATAAAGGTATAGGAAAACAGGGCACGCCGACCTTCACCCGCTGCAGAACAGCGTGCCGTCATCAGGTCGCCAAGAACTGTGTGGTGATGACGCTCTGCACTGCACCCTGCATCCCCATCTGCCACCGAAGCTTCTCATGCGCGAGCGCCACCATCTCATATTTACTGGACCTGCTTGGCAAAGTAAGGGTCTGACAGTGTGCCATATGGGCCAGGCATTGTGTCACTAGGAGCATGTTTATCATGTATGTAGTAATAAACATGCAGTGCAACATGCTCCTAGTGACACATGCACACAACGACAGTGACATTACATACAATATGCTCCTAGTGACACATGCCAGTCCCACATGGCACACTGTCAGCCCCTTACCTTAGCCTTGGCAACCTTCAGCAAGCAGGTTCCTTAAATATGAGATGGGGCAGATGGGATGCAGCCTGGAGCACAGAGCGTCATCAGAGCGCAGTTCTCAGCGCCCTGATGATGGCGTGCTGGTCTCCAAACGTGCCACCAGAAAGCAGAGAAACATATTGAGGATCTCACATGGATACAATGGGATTATTTACTGTGGTATCCAGCTGAAACATAAATAAAGTCTTCTCTCATTTTATCTTGACATAAGAGGTGTCTAAGAACCAAAAACTGCCATCTGGTCTGACCACTCTACCTAAAAGTTTGGCTTAAACAAGCCTCCTGATAGCCTTATGCTTATCCCAGGCAGGCGTAAATTCCTTAACTGTGTTGGACTTTGGCATTTCCACTGGATAAAGTAGTGCTGTACTTTCTTACATTCCTCGTAAATATTTCACCTTTAAAGTATGACCCATTTTTTTTCCGGTGTATTCCTTTTTTTTCTGGAATGCATTTCCCTCTTCTACATGATTACATTCTTTGATATATTTGACGGTTTCTATCACACCCCTCTCCTGTCATGAAGACTTTCTTTCTAAGTTGAGTCTTTTAGGACTTGCACCATTTAAGTTGCCCTTTTTGATTCTACAGAGCCTTTTGATTTGGCTTGTTGTAACCTAGTGCTGGGCTTGTAATTATATGGCGGGCATTAAAAAGCCACTTATTTCAGCACAATTTGGACCACATCACAGTAAAGATATCCTAAAAGTATGTTGAAATACATTTTGAATGTGCATTTTTTACTTAATCAAAAAAAATTAATTTGTGCCACTGACTGCTCCCAGCAAGACCTACATCTACAACTCTGTGTAGTGAGCAAAATAATTAAAAAGGTTAACCCTTAACAAATGCATTTGTGCAGAGCATGGAATGCTGGAATCACCTAAACAGATCAGTTATGGTTTAACCTTTCAGTGCATTCCTGAGTGCAGAGAAAAACTGCTATCAATCACTGTGTTCACAGCATGGCTTAGTTGTCTGTTTTATTCATGCAACAACCAGTAGGCAGGAGAAACTTTGTTAAGTATATAACCCTTTCACCCTTTTTTCATAATGAAATTTCCTATAAGTTCTTAATCAAATTGACATGAATGTTCATAATATATATAATAGCTGAAAATGATTGAAAATTATCTTGATCTTAATATGTCTATCTTAGAGCAGTGTCTCCCAACCTTGTTGACCAGGGGTTAATATATATATATCTTAGAGCAGTGTCTTTGAACCTTTTCGCCTAGGGTTTAATATGTATATCTTAGATAAGTGTCTTTGAACCTTTTTCCCCAGGGGTTAATATGTCTATCTTAGAGCAGTGTCTTTGAACCTTTCTGCCCACGGGTTTCCTTCCAGAGCTCTGGGTATCACCTCTGAGACCCAGAAAAAACAGGGTGATACCACTTGACACTCCATTTAATCTATGTCTTCACTGTACAGTTTAACCTCGGATAAATTAATCAATAGTCTATCTATAACCGTGACTAATGGTATCTGTAAACTGTTAGGCTCTTCTCATATCATCAGATAAGGACCAGTTCTAGGACCAGCTGTTGAGAACCACTGGCTTTGAGGACAGAAGAAGTGTGTATATATATATATATATATATATATATATATATATATATATATATATATATATATATATATACATATATATATATATATATATATACATATATATATATATATATATACATATATATATATATATATATATATATACACACAGGAGGTCCCCAGGTTACAGACAACCTGACTTACAGATGACCCCTACTTAAGAACGGGCCCTCAAGGCTTTTTGTATGAGTTTGTTTTTATCTTCTGTATGTTTGAATTAAAAGAAAGAGCAGAATAGTTTATTTGACTTATTACAGTACAAGGGTATTATTATTACAGTATTATACTGTATTATTACAGTCCATCGCTCTGTGACCTCATGGACCATAACGCACCAGGACATCTTTATATCCATGGACATGCTGATCTGCTTGTTATTCATGGTAGAGATACTGGAGTGGATTTCTAGTTCCTTCTCCAGTGGGCCATAGTACACAGCTCCTCGGTTGTCTCCCATCCCTGGTATTCCTAGGTGGTCTCCCATCCAAGTACTGACCAGGCCCATCCCTGCACAGCCTCAGGGTGTTGTGACTGGAATCGAACACAGGTCACAATAGTGAAAAAATACTCCTAACCACTGGACCACCAGGGATCCCTAAAAGCACAATGGTGGTTTCCAAATAGTAGTTAAGTGAATTTCCAGAGGAAGTTATGATGTCAAACACAATAAATAGATTCCTGGGAAAAGTTGAAGGCTTCCCCAAGGATTAATTAAGGCAATGATTTAGGTAGACATGACGAGCCCACTAGATGGACCATTTGGATCTTATCTATGTTTCTAAGCATAATGCCTCTCCATGATTTTATTTTGCTACCTTTTTTTATACTTGTTTCTTCTGTATTATACCTGTGTGTGCATGCACATTAAATATATCAAAGCATACAACAGAATACAGTATAAATATCACTGTAACAATATTTGAAACGACAGGTAGGTGAAATAAAAAAGGATGAAAAAGCCGGTTCCAGCAAACAGAAAACACTGCACTTTGTTTACTTACAGTACAATTATTTTACCAGTTATAATGGGATTTCTTTAGTGGCAGCAAAGTGATTTTCCTGTCAGAATACAGCAAGTTTTTGCATTTTTTCCTGATTCAGAGAATTACTTGTAGAGCATATAGCTATTTAACTGACAAATGTACTTGCTTCTCTTGTGATTTACATGGAAAAACTCACAACACATATTGACATAACTGCAAGTAAATTATGTCTCCTGAACTAAGCGCTCTGGCTGCCTAACCCCCGTGGGCTGCTGCCGCCTTTGAAGAAATATTTAAGCAATTTAAGTCACAATATAAATTCTAATATTGGTGTAGTAGTTCTAGTTTTAGATTTGGTTTGCTGGAGATAGGTAGAGTGCATTAGTCAATGACCTCCATTCATAAGAGTGGGCTATCATGTCACCTGTCATGGTAAGCCAAAACATAATTAAGATAGGTGGAGCTTATTAAGGGTGAATTTAATGATTTCCTATTGTTGTTTAGTCGTTCAGCCATGTCCAACCCTCCGTGACCCTATGGAGTGCAGAGCACCAGGCACACCTATCATTATGGCTCTGATCATGCTTATCCATAAGGTTTCCAGTTTCTTCTCCAGTGACTATGATTTGTCTGACCTCTCTGCTATGACCTGCCCATCTTGGGTGACCCCACATGGTATTTCTCACATCTTTATTGAAGTACATAAGCCCCATCTCCACAACAAGGTAGCGATCCAGAAGGGGGTAGTTACTTAGAAGATTACACAATGGTTCAGTTATGTAGAACTAAGGAGTCCATCACTATGGGCCTCATTCCAATGCGTTTTGGCCAATTGAATAGGGCTCTATATAAGCACAGAGCATATTTTTTTTAACAAAAGTTATTAGTTGGTGAACTTCTCTCCAAAAGCAAGGTCTTCACCAACTAAAAACTTCTGGAAAAAAATATGCTTTGTGCTCATTATAGAGCCTGATTCAATTGGCCAAATCGCAATTTGAATGAGGCCCATAGTGATGGACTACTTAGGCAATCGTTCAGTTATATAGAACTAAGTAACTACCCCCTTCTGGATCGCTACCTTGTTGTGGAGAAGGGGCTTATGTACTTCAATGAAGCTGTGAGACATATCATGTAGGGTCACCCAAGATGGGCAGGTCATAGCAGAGAGGTCAGACAAATCAAAGTCACTGGAAAAGAAACTGGAAACCCACATTTGAATGAGTCTATTAGGAAGCACCAAGTAGACATGCATACAATGTAGCTCGGACTCTCCCAGCCTCTTGGATTTCCCACTTTCGGAGAGATAGTTATGCGTTATGCCAATTAAGGTGACATAGTAAATTACCAACTGAACTGTGAATAGGAACTTATTAAAAATGTTCTCTAGTAAGAAAAACAGCTTTGAATAATTACATTTTGTCTGTCATTCAACGAAAGAGATCCTCCCATTCGACGGACATTGCGGTCAGTAGTTAATTATCTAAATATTAAAAAATGGCTCACTGGATTAATTGCTTTATTTTGCATATGGTTTCCAAAGTTCAATTGTGTTTAGATGTTCCCATATTGTCACCTCAGAAGCCATATGCAAAAGAAAGCCAATAATACGCTAATGAGGTGATTAGATACGTATAATAAGATGAGTGAGGTGGGTGGATTTCTTAAGCTGCAAGATAGCCAAAATGTAGTTTTTTTAATTACTAAACAATATATTTACTACTTCCAACTGCAGGTATTTGCCTTTACTGTCCTACAATAACTATACACTTTGCTATTTCCCTCTCTACTCAAGCCTTACTATGCAATTACTTTTCTCTATAGTTGTGCTCTCCAGGAAAATAAATAGATAATAGTACATTTGTGTTCATATTTGAATGTCTAAAACAAGTTAAAAAACCTGCTTCCAGCTCAGAGTTCCTAGAAAAACAGTTACTACACTGCATTCTGGGATGTTGAGCAGGGACATGAAAATGTGACCACAAATGCCTCGCTCTTCAATCCATAGCCCATTTTATACATGGCTTCCTTTAAACTTATGCCTAATGTATTACACAGCTTTTATGCAAAGCCAAGGTTGGATTTTACACAAGCTGAGAATCCTATCCACGTACAGCTGTTGCAAGCTTATTGGCTATCATCAGCATGGAGCAGGATCTCAGCCTGTATTGTGGAAATTATGAGTAGGTAGTTCACCACAACAATCATTTATAATATGATGGACAAAAGAGCGATAGAAGCCCTCCACTGTACATTAAATAAATAGTACATCTGTGTTCACATTTGAATGTCTAAAGAAGTTAAAAAACCTGTTTCCAGCTCAGAATTCTGAGAAAAACAGTTATTACACTGCATTCTGGGAAGCTGAGCAGGGACATGCAAATGTGTATATATATAGTATATATATATATATATATATATATATATATAGTATATATATATATATATATATATATATATATATATATATATATATTTTAGAGCAGTGTGTATAGAGAGTATGCATAAGAATACCAGATCACGCTGAGCCACACTCAAATACACAGTAGAGTGGTTCCCAGGGTGACTATAATAGATATTCACAGTGAGCAAGACAATTGCCCAGTTTAGGGTACACTAAGTTCTGAGTTCTGGGTTCCCTGGTGGCCCAGTGGTTAGGATGCAGGTGCTTTCTCCACAGCATCCTGGGTTTGAATCCAGCCAGGGAATCAAGAGGTCACACTGGTCAGTACTTGGATGGGAGACCACCTGGGAATACCAGGAGCTGTATGCTGTGGCATGGTGTGTTGTCCATGAGGTCACGGAGAGTCGGACACAACTGTGCGACACCATTTACGTTTTTACAAGTTCTTATACTTGCCTCCCTAATTGTATTACTACTTCATACCTATGTATTCTGAAATCTAAAATAAATATAATTTTTAGAAGTCTAGAATTTACAGTTGATTGCCATGAATAAAAGGGCTGGCTGAGTATTCGAGCCTATAAAAAAAAAGTAAATAAATTATCAGCCTACATGAGGATCTGAGATATTGATTGATAATTAATCATTTGTACAAGGGAACTGAGACAGTACATGCACAATACGCCCAGCGTACATCTCCCGAGCCCAGCACAAATATTAAAAATTAAAAATAGAACTAGGGGGAGCAGCTATATTGACACATGCAATGTTAATGAGCTCATTGGAAGAGGAATAAATGCATGTTAAACTAGAACAAAGATATAATATGGTAATGTAGTTCAAAGGGAATAAAATACACCAGTCGGATTAATTTGGCTTTGTGACATAAGATGACAATAAGGTTCATTTTTATTTTACACTGTGGAGAATCTCATTGTTTAATATGTAGGTCAAGATCACTTGTCAATAATGTCATACAGTAGTGTCCTTGGATGACCCAAAACTAAATGATCTTCTAGACTGTAAGCTCTCCAGATCAGGGGCCTCAACAACATTGCCCCAAAATGTTTAATAACATACTGCATTGTAATGTATTTGTGCTTTCGATACAGTTGGTGTAATTTATATGAGGAAAAAAAAGTATGACTAAGCTTAATTAGACAGGAAAATGTCATAAAGCTAACATTTTATTACAAAAAAATAATTTTGATGCCTCTGCTAGACCCTGGGGGCATCCATGATGCCTTGGCGATTGTATGAAGGATGTTTATGCTCTGCAGGACAATACTTGCAATTATTGTAACAAGCTGCCTATTTCTGAGCATATGTTGGGACAATGGATAGGTGTCAGATTTCTAAAGGTCGAATGATTTAACAAATCCCCCATGACTCCATTAATAGAGCAAGTTAACACAATGCTGAGTATCCAAACTACCAGGAAGTTCTCTCATCACACAAGATGGAAACAGAATATTCATAAAATAGTATCTAAAAAAATATATACACAGCCTACACAGCTGCTAATGTTGTTAGTTTACCTAAAATAGTCTTAAGTTATTGCTAAACCTCAATGCCATGTGTTAGAGATATACGCTAACCTTAAACCCACCTACTCTAAAGGATTTGGAGTAACTGACTTGTTTCTTGGGTGTTCTGGTCTTATAAAATAAAGAAAAAAAAATGTAGAATAGCACTATTTTATTATAATTAATACTCAGTTTAGGGTTCACAGACCTGGACAAATATATATGCTCTCTACACCTAAGGGAACATATGGCCATCCACCATTTTTACACAGTACTCCTAAGTCTATGTTCTAAAGCAGTCGTCGCTTCTATTACCCATGGGGCCAGACTGGTCACCTTCCAATGCTCATGGGGTAGGGATTCAGAACATGTTTAAAAGTGTGATACTTTATGTGATTTTGGTAAAGAACCAGTTATTATTGGAGCCCTCCCATCAACTACGTCAGATTGACGAAATACCTATGAGGTAACCCAAGGTGAGGGCTCCTACATGTTGTCGGTCTACTCAATATACTTTTGGTGATCTACACTAGGAGAGCCTGCGCCTCTCCCCCCTCCCCTTCTTGTTGATATTTTATGTGGCTTGACGATTTTTCATCTAGATTGGCATTGATTTGAATAGACTACTTTTTGACATTTAGCAAACTATTCTTACAATGGCTTCCAACAGGACAGGTATTCAATATCTCTCTACATGAGCATGGGTGGATCAATCATAATGAGTGAACCTGAGTAACACATGTAGAGATAGTCTGAATAGAAAAATGGCGGCCCTTGTAGGACAGCGCTGCTCCAGGACCACACAGTTCCCTAGCACTTTTCCATTACTTCAAACCCCAAATTGATGCCTCACTGTTCCTTATATATACTAGCGAATTGCCCGTCAAAAAATTACGGCAATGAAATTGTAAGTGAGCTAAGGGTGTTTGGTGTATATAATGTGGCTGATGTAGCGTTGTTCGTTTTCTATGTCGTGCAAGTTTTTCGTAATATTCATTTTCTATGTTGTGCAAGTTTTTCGGAATATCTGTAGCTGTTTGGTGGTGTTTTGCATGTTTAGGAACCTTTAGCCTCGTTTTCGTTTTGTTCAGTGGCCATTTTTTCTCTCGTTAGGTGATTTTCGGGTCTCTTAATTTCCGAAATTTGTGGTTAAATGGAGGTGGAACTTCACTTGCAGAGGTCCCCGTTGCCCCCCTTGCTGTGAGTAACCTTTTTATGTGTTTGTTGTTTGTATTTGTTGTGTTTGTATTGTTTTTGATGTTGCGCCCTTGTTTTCTAATCTCGTAGGTGGTTTTCGGCAAATACGTAGGTGTTTGGTGGAGTTTTGCATCTTTAGACTGCTGTAGCCTCGTTTCCGTTTTTTTCGGCGGCCATTTTTTTGTGTGGATTTTATAGTGTATAAACTGCTTTAATTTCAGTTAAATTGAGGTGTAACTTTAGTTTTTGAGGTCCTGGATGCTACCTCTTCCTATAAGTAAGCTTTTTATGTATTTGTTGGATTTGATGTTTTGATGTGCGCGTGTTGCGGTCGTTTTTTGCGAGGTCGTAATGGGTCATAACGTGTCTCGTATTTTGTTTGCGTTACGACGTAAAGTTTGCGAGGGTACCAGTTGCTGGCAAGGAGCGCCTTCGGCGCTCCATGCCAGCAACTGAGGCCCTCGTTTCGCCCGCAAGTGTTAGCAACAACTCGTATGCTCACAACTATTATAGTGATAAAGATACCTTTTTGTAATGGAAGTACAGGAGTTCCTAAATCCCAGTTTAAAAACACTATAGGCTTTCTAAAGAAATATATGCTTAAAAGATAGCATATAGACATACTCATTAGCATGTCACTACCCAGAATCCATGAGAAAACAAGCTGCTGACTTTCTTGGAACATGCAATTTGCTCAAAATCTCTTTTCTTCCATAAAATAATGTTCTGTCACTTTAATCTGAACCCTCACACATTTAGGTAGCGCTGCTCAGTCTATAAATGAAACAACATTAATTTACGATCACTGGAACTCAATATAATTTCCGTAAAGCCTTAGAAGCACTGACCAAACTTTCCATCACTCTCAGTCAGTAATGAAGGCATAAAAAGTTCATAAACGTAATTATCTCTTGATAATAAACATCTGATTAATGCATGTTGGTAAACAAAATCTAATTAACACAGTATCAATTTGTATGACAATTTGTACAGAAGATACTGATTATACTGCGCTTCGTTATAGTGGTGTTCAGAACCACAGATCTGTAGGTTAACTATTACAGTAGCAAATGATTAATTAGCTGCATATGTTTTACAAATATTAACACAGTGTATAAAATATAAAAGGTTTGATGAACTAAAATGAAATATTGTGGTGAGAGGTTAGAGATTAATGTAAATTCTAGTCTATGGAGAAGGAAAAATGATTACAAGCTCTCCAATACCTAATTTATAGATCGAGGCATTTTGGGGGAATATAGTCAATATGTTGCCATGTAAAACAATATTGGAAAAACCCTTTTACTTTATCCACTAAACTGTGAACCAAATCAAGCACCTAAGCCATCATTTTATAGCGAAGTGCCTATTCCCACATTTATAACTTTATACTAAATATTTATGTATACATTGCATTACAATTACAAGGTCTGTTCCCTTCATTCTGGAAGCATAAGCAGTCTTACCATTGGCTTGAATGGGGGCACCCCTGTAACTTGATTGGCTTCAGTAATGCAAAAGCAAGTGGGCAGTCTGTCATATATGGTATCACAGATTTAATTTTATTTGATTTCTTAGTGAAAAATGCACGTATTTAAAGAAAATCAAAAAGTATTTCAATATGCTATCAGGGGATCTTTACTGTGATGTGGTCCAAAATTGTGCTGAACTAAGTATCCATTTAATGGTCTAGCAGCCCCATTTAATTCCCCTAACGTGCAAAAATATAGCTCGTAACGTAGCTCGTAAGACTTACGGCTATTAAATTGGCCTCTTAAAACCAGCCCGCCGACGACGTGCGGGGTTAGGAGCGAGAAAACCCTATTGGACCTGAGAATTGGATTTGCGAGCCCGCAAATCATTTGATCTGTCAAGCCCGTAACCTCTGCGTTCCAGTTGTGCTATTAAATTGCATCAAAATCACTGGCGTTCAACCCTGTAACACGCATGGAGCCAAGAAACCAACGAGTGTTAGAGAGGGACCCGCAATGGGGGTAAAGTCCAATTTGTAGCGCTTAAAATGCAAATATACACACACTACTGTATTTTTATTAACAGGGAAAGTATTGTTAGGTCTTAGAATTAATAGAACAACATTCTCAAGCCCGTAAATTGGCCTGAAAAATACTTTATTTCATGTTTAATTTCTGTGTTATATCGATCCTGGCAATCAATGTGTTAATACATATAATGGAACTTGCATGTAATAGAATATCATATTTATGGCTTTATCAATATTGCATTATATCTGGAATGTGGGTCCGATCGTAACTCGTAATTGAACCCCCGTAAGACTTTGAAATCCCACCTCCATCTTTCAGTGACCCCATGAATATTTCCAAACCATCAGACCAATGATTTGTATTATAATACAAGTTGTTAGATAAAATGACGCACCGAGATTCATAGTTATTACTGAAATCAAAATTACACATTTAAATAAATCTAACTATTATGTGTTAATAAATATTTTGAGTTGAAGTATTAAAGTGATTTCTAAGCTTGATCGTTGGGCATTTTAAACATAAATTATCTGTACAGGACCGCCATTTCTCTAATTCTCATTATCTAGGGCCATTATCTCTGACAGTTACATAGAAATTGAGGTTGAAAAAAGACTTTTAGCTCATCAAGTTCAACCTTTTTAGATCTCCTCTGATCTGCAAAATGCGGATTAATAATTAATTGATCCAGAGGAAGGCAAACAGAAAAAAACCCATTGAAACTTTGCCAATTGTCTCTAAAGGGGAAAAAATCAAATTCCTTCCTGACCCCAGATACTGGCGATCGGATTCCTCTCTGGATCAATACTTCCTCTCTAATTTTACAGGATAGCCCTGAATGTCCTTTTTATTTAAAAATATATCCAAGACCTTTTTAAATGTATCTATTGAATCTGCTGTCACCACCTCCTTTGGTAGAGATTTCTTCTCTCTGGTAAGTAAAAGCTCAGCTAGGGCCTCATTCAATTGCGATTTGGCCAATTGAATAGGGCTCTAAATAAGCACATAGCATATTTTTTTTAAATAATTTTTTAGTTAGTAAAAACCTTGTTTTTGGATAGATGTTTACCAACTAAAAACTTCTTTAAAAAAATATGTTATGTGCTTGTTTAGAGTCCTATTCAATTGGCCAAATTGCAATTGAATGAGGGCCCTAGTATTTTTCTTTCCTAATTTTCCACATTTCTGAGTCCAAATAAATGTTAATTAGCTTCTTTTAGTTTTCTTTGTTTAAAAAACTATTTAGTTAAAGGACCACTAAACTTCAGAATTTATTTTTTTATAAATTTAATAAACAATTTTAGTCAAATATCTGAAATACCAGTGGCTTACTTGCTTTATTTTGCCACTCTAATTTCTCAGTTTAAAAGCTGCCTTTTTGCCTCTCACATTTTCCCTCACTGTTATATTCCTCACTCTTGTTTTGTAACACAATATGCACAGATGATGTCACTGGTGTGGGTGCAGCTTGTCACACAGCTTGGAAAGCTCTACTTACAAAATGAGTGAGATTCACCCCTCTAGCAAGAAAGGAGCACTTTATTAAACAAATACAATTTAATATATATTATTATACATCACACAAATCTATTTCAGTAAAATGATATATCGATAAAAACAAATATATATGTATACATTTAATAACAGGTACCGTATATATAATGTACATATATTAAGTTCAGTTTTGAACCCAGCCAAGTATATTTACTTTGATTAAATAAGTGTTATTAGGGACCTATTCTCTTATGGTAGCGCAGAACAAGGCTGCAGCAGTGGCGTTGAGCAACCACTAGATGGTGCTGCCGATATTCCTGAGCCATATCATAGAGTCAAAGCTTAGGTAAACTGTTAGGGTTAGGGTTGGCGTTAGGGTAAGGGTTAGTTCAAGGGTTAGACGAACATTTTAAGCTTAGAACTTCTCTCACAAATTGGCAGTGCTGCAGCGTCATCTTGCGGTTGGAGTTGGCACTGCCGCGGCGGACCTGTCCGGACACCATAACAGGATTATTAGTTTTTATTCACAGACGATTACTGGATTATTTTGTGCTATATCACATATATAATTCTCAGCAGCGCAACATTAAAACTGTGGGCTTGCAATGAGCGCCGAAGGTACTCAGAGGACTCAAAGCCTTACATTGTGTGGCAAACAGCAATATCTGCCTTACAATTTTATTGCCGTCATTTTTTGATGGGCAAGTCGCTAGTAATTATATATATTACACTTTATTTGTTTAATAAAGTACTGCTTTCCTGCTAGGGGAATGGATTACACCAATACCCTCCTTGTCATGTAGTAAGATGAGCCTGTTCAGCCCTATGGAAGGCTCCTCCTCTATCAGTGACATCAGCTCTTCAGCTAAATAAGGTGGAGGAGAGGCAAAATGGCACCTCTTATAATGAGCAATTGTTGTTCAGTTGTTAACTCGTGTCTGACTATCCTTGACCCTATGGACTACAGCACACCAGGCATATCTATCTGGTTGTGCTTATCCAAAAAAAAAGTTCAGTGGTCTTTTAAGTACCTACTCTTTCATTTTTCTCTGTGCTTCACACTAATATAAATAAATACATATGGATACCTAGATAACAGTGAAAAAAATGTGGAAAATATAAAAGGAAGAGATCTGGTTTTGTAGTATGGATACAAGAGATGTGCTCAGAATAACTAAACCATTTGAGAAGGAAAGATCTGCATAGAACAGATGGGCTCCATGTAATCTGAATAAGAATAAGTTACAAGAACGTTAAAATTAAAAAGGTGCTAATTAGTTTTTTTAAAACAAAAAAGACTAGAGTGAAGCACTGCTGCAGAATATGGGCTGTTTGCATAGATTATGTTTAGGTCCTAAAAATGTAGGATGATATAGAAGGACGCATATACACACATGTAGAAGGATGGTATGGAAATATATATATTTTATATACTTGACACATCACAAAAAAAACACCAAACTGTACTAACAACGCAAACCGTATATAGTAACACTTGTGAAATGTCTCTGTTGATATATCATTCAATAGTGTCAATAAAATTGTATATGGTCCATAAAATAAGTGCCCACTCAGACATCAGTTAGAATAAAAAATTTACTCTAAAAATGCCACTTATGTCTATGTTTCTCAAAAAAACAGTGCCGGTCCCTGGAACCTTATCTCTTAGTCCTCATGGATAAATAAAGTCGGGGAGAGCCTAACACTTTAATCATCCCACTACCATTAGTCACAGTTATAGATGGTTAAAAAACATGACAGAAGATGTACTCCGTTCGAATAAATTCTGGACAAAACTAGATGAAAATGAATCTTGTTCTGGTTTCAAAAGCATGAGCTTTGGAAGATAACCAACCGGTACCCAAATCAAAATGGGTTTGAGACAATGGTTAAGACATCTGCCAATGCTGATAAGTTGTTACATAATTTTTAACATGAAATCACAATGTTATGTCTATCATGCTGCATCTTTACCAGATAAAACTGTGAATTGGTACACTATGCATTTATGTATTTTATTTGTACGGTACCATCAATGTGCACAAGACTAAAGAGGCAATGCTCCAAACAAGTACATAAATAAATGTTGATGCCTCTGCAGAACCCTGGAGGGATGCATGGTACATTGGCGGAAGTTGTGTGTGAGAGGGTGGCATTTAATTGTTTGGAGAGTATTTAATTGTTTGGAGAGTAGACTTGTTCACAGTGAAATGTGTGGTGTCAATTCCAATAGTATTAAATTACCTTAGCAAAGACTCTCTCTTCCCTCAACACAAAACCCTCAAGATTCAGATGTGAGGAAGTGATGTAACGAACACAAAGTTGAGTCTTGCACTCATAAAGAGAGTCTTCAGATTTGCCCCCAAAAATGTTTTATGTCCATCGCTTATACAACAATCTTTTTTCTTGAACTGCAGTGGTACTTTATACGTTTTATAGTCTCTGCCCAAAAAGCTCACAATCTACTTGTTTGGGGAAAAAGACACATTATGGTAAAAGGTTGAGTGCAAGTAGAAAGGAAGATACTACTAAGTAACTAGGAATGGGTAGTACCAAAACAATAACATATTGCAAAAATCGTGTCCGACTGGTGGCCTACCAGTTGCTTACTGTTTACTGTCTGCCACAACAAGTAAACACCATTTGGGACAGTTTAATAAAATGGGGCACCATACTTAGGTTCATAAATATTTACATATTTCTCAATACATATTAATAACTTAAAGTATACATTTTCTAAAAACAATGTTTAAATCTGGCCAACAGCTTGCTGGCTCATAAAAAAGATGGCGCACCACACTAAAGAAATTGGACATTACTGGTCTATATGTAGCAACATTACAATATTGCATATACATTTTCTTGTCTTTAATATAAAAGTTTTATTTTCATATAGATTTTCTTCTATTTTAGCTAGGGAACTTTAAATAAACCCACTACAAAACCTTAACTTTTTGGCAAATCTCTTTAAAGATCGGAGCCAATAAGGATATTTTCATTTGTTGAAGTGCTGGCATGGTATATTTACCGATCTTTCCTCTGTACGGTCCCAATGGAAAATGAGATGTTAGATAAACACTCTCTTGATGTTTCTTGCTCTTGTCTGTTTATAACTTTGTTATGACATTTGGCCAGATGTGCATAAAGCTTCCCGCATTTACCCAGTCCCATTGAAAGGGATATTTATTAAAAGCAATGGAATATATTACTTTGATATACCTGTTGATGTTTATTTGCTACAGATCAGCCCTAGATTTGCAGCCAGGAGACAATTCTACATAGCGACTTGTTTGTAATTTATAAGATGCCCCAGGCAATCATTCTTCTTTTTTTTTTTTTTTAACACTCCTTGAAGTGGCTGTCTTGATTATCCCCTTCTGCCGGGGAGCTTACATTGTAAATATATGGAATTAAATAAACTCTAGTTTAGAGCACCTGATCCACTGGTATTTTACTTATACAAGAGAAACTTTACATAGGGCCTCATTCAATTGCGATTTGGCTAAATGAATAGGGCTCTATATAAGCACATAGCATAAGTTTGTAGTTAGTGAACTTCTATCTAAAAGCAAGGTCCTTACTAACTACAAACTTCTGTAAAAAAAATGCTCTGTGCTTATATAGAGCCCTATTCAATTGGCCAAATCGCAATTGAATGAGGCCCATAGACTCTTAGTAAAATTATAAGTTACGGTCGGTTGGCCCAATCTGTAAAGGTTGGGAGAATTTGGGAGAAAGAGCGTAAATTGTCATTAATATTATTTTTATTATTCAGTGGGGGTAGTTAATGTGTATAAATCCTGATAACTACTTTGCAAAGATAAATAATTAATATAGTAATCACTACAATACAGAGAAGGATGTATGCATCTGAGAGGGGGTACAGTTATACTGTAGTTCATCTCTGTAGAGGTTAACTGGGAGTTGTATTGCATATGATTCATTGGGTGGGAAATTATAAACCATTGATCCTCAATAACCAATCCCAAAACCTTACTTATCAGTACCAATTGAGGAGTTTATCTACAATTAAAGTGGATTCTATTCAAATCCGTGTGAAAGTAAACGAAAACTCGGGGTGTCACAGAATGCTGTGGATCACAAAAGGTGGTCCCAAGGCTTATCGAAGTTAATTAGAATATCCCCAGATCACAAAGGTTGACAGTCCCGGCTACATATGAGTTGATGGTTAATACAAACTTACTACAAAATAGTTCCAAATATATTTGAATGTACATATGTATATCCCCTTCTGGATCTCTACCTTGTCGTGGTGAAGGGTCTTGTGCATCTCAATGATGCTATTAGCTATACCATGTAGGGTCACCCAAGATCGGTAGGTCGTAGGTCAGACAAATCATGGTCCACTGGAAAAAGGACTGTATGTGTGCTGAGAAAACCATATGGATAAGCAGAACCAGAAACACAGACAGATGGTCACTGAGATTCAGACACAACCGAAACGCTCAGCAACAACAGTGTGTGTGTGTGTGTATTTATATATATATATATATATATATATATATATATTTAGATTGATGTACGAACAATATATATAGCGCATAAATATGTATTTATTTATATATATATATATATATATATATATATATATACACATATACACACACACTTATACATCTATATATATATATATATATATATATATATATACACACGCACACACACTTATACATCTATATATCATAAAATATTATTTAATACCTATATACATACTTTTAAAGCTATACTAAACTATACATTGAGTTACATTTAGATATAACAATTATTTAGCAGAATTAAAATCTCTTCAAAATGCTGGTAGCTAAATAAAGCCTATTTGTAATATCTACATTGGAAAGTCATCATTTTAATTACTTCAAAAGCAATTATCACATGCAGCTCAAGGTTAATCCGTAGGGTATTTATTCAGCTCTTTCATAAACAGACACAGTGTCCATATTCATTCGGCTGCTCTCAGTATATTACTACTGAAGTATTCAAGCAAATAATATATTTGTGTTTTCTTTTTTTCATAAATGGTTCTTTATTTTTATAGAGGTACCTGTATTTGTCTAGATAACAATATACAATCTCCCAAAGCTATTAAATCTTTTAGTTTAGAAAGCGGATTCTATTTCGAGCTCATCTTACTTGGCAACAACAGCTCAGGGAGATTCTGCCTGGATTTTCTTAAGTGCAGTTTATAAAAATGTCCCTTGTCATTTTCACCCGCTTATAGTGTACACTGTATCTGCATGGTTTCATTGGCAAGACCCACAGTAGTTGTATCAGTAAATAAAAAACTGAAAAACAATAAACAAAAAATGATTGCAATGGACAATTGGATTGTCTGCACTCTACAGTGAGATGAAAGTGTTCAACAAAACAAATGGATTTCACCCAAAAGCGTACATCACATTATAAACTGAAATGTAGGAAACATGGCTCAAATGTTGGCTTTATAATGTTCTAAGTGACTACTTTATTATTATAGTTTATTTAAGGGATAGTGAGTGGTAAAAGAGGGAGAGAGGGGTGATAAGCGTGTTAGGGTGGAAGGTGATACGTTTCTTTAAAGAGATGCGTTTAATGAGGTTTTAAATGTTTTGAGGCAAGAGGATAATCTGGTGGAGCGAGGCAAGGAGTTCCAGAGACTAGGGGCAGCATGAGAAAAGTCCTGGAGGCGGGAGTGAGAGGAGGTGACAAGAGTTGTAGAAAGAAGAAGGTCATTAGCAGAATGAAGAGGGCGGATGGGGGAGTATTTGGAGATGAGAGCAGAGATGTAAGGGGGAGCATTATTGTTGAGGGCTTTGTGAGTTAGGGTCATGATTTTAAATGTTATTCTTGAGGCTGAGGGAAGCCAGTGGAGTGATTGACAGAGAGGTGATGCGGAGACTGAACGTTGTGTACGGAAGATGAGACTAGCAGAGGCATTCATAATGGATTGAAGTGGAGATAGTCAGTAGGTGGGTAGGCCAGCAAGAAGAGAGTTGAAGTAGTCTAGTCAAGAGATGATGAGAGAGTGTATAAGGATTTTAGTTGTGTCTTGTGTAAGATAGTGACGAAATCTGGAGATGTTTTTTAGCCAAAGAGAAGACAAGATTTAGTTAGTGATTGTATGTTAAGGGAAGAAAGAAAGAGCGGGGTCCAGTATAACTCCAAGACAACGGGCTTGGGAGGAGGGGGTGATGATGTCCTTATTGACAGTGAGAGAGATGCGAGGAGTTGACACAGTGGGAGAGGGAGGGAAGATTAGTTCAGTTTTAGACATGTTAAGTTTGAGATGGTGGGTGCAGTTGGAGATGTGTGTTAGAAGAGAGTGGAATAGATCTGGTGCGGAGAGGTAGATTTGGGTGTCATCTGCATAGAGATGATAATGAAGCCCAAAAGAGTTTATGAGGGTACCAAGTGAGGAAGTGTAGATGGAGAAGAGGAGGGGGCCTAGGACTGATTCTTGGGGTATGCCAACAGACAGGGGGTGAGGAGAAGAAGAGGTGTCAGGGAAGGAGATACTTAATGATCGATTTTGTAGGTATAAGGAGAACCACGAAAGAGCAGTGTCTCGAATACAGAGGGAGAAGAGGATATGGATTAGAAGTGGATGGTCGACAGTGTCAAAGACAGCAGAGAGATCTAGAAGAAGAATAATTAAAAAGTAACCTTTTGACTTGGCAGTAAGCAGGTCATTGGTGACTTTAGTGAGAGCTGTCTCAGTGGAGTGTTGGGGCTGAAAGCTGGGTTGGGGAGGTGTCAAGAAGGGAGTTAGAGGAAATAAAGCTGGTAAGGTGGTGATAGACGAGCCGCTCCAGCAGTTTGGAAGCCGGGAAAGATAGGGCGGTAGTTAGATGCGACGTCAGAGTCAGATGAGGGTATTTTGAGGGTAGGTATACTTTAGTATATTTCATATGGCAACAGCACTATGGGGAGATCTGGAATTCACAATGCCTATTATTCAAACACACAATCAATACATCTTAATTTTAAACGTATTACATTTATATTACATTATATATATATATATATATATATATATATATATATATATATATATTTATATATATACACATATTTATATATACACATATATAAATATATATTTATATACATATATTGAGAGAGAGAGAGAGGGGGGAGAGAGAGAGAGAGGGGGGGAGAGAGAGAGAGGGGGGGAGAGAGAGAGAGGGGAGGGGAGAGAGAGAGGGGAGGGGAGAGAGAGAGGGGAGGGGAGAGAGAGAGGGGAGGGGAGAGAGAGAGGGGGGGAGGGAGAGAGGGGGGAGGGAGAGAGGGGGGGAGGGAGAGAGGAGGGAGGGAGAGAGGGAGGGAGAGAGGGAGAGAGGGAGGGAGAGAGGGAGGGAGGGAGGGAGGGAGAGAGAGAGGGAGGGATAGGAGAGAGAGGGAGAGAGAAAGAGAGAGAGGAGAGGGAGAGAGAGAGAAATAAAGAGGGGGAGAGAAAGAGAGAGGGAAAGAGAGAGAAAAAAGAAACAAAGAGAGAGAGAGAGAGTATTAGACTATTATTTTAGTTAGAGTTGCACCTCTCTTTATCAAGTCAGAAGCAATACTGAATACTGGTTAAAAGGTATATAGATGTTTCACGGATTATGAATGCATCTGAGGAGAATCACTAGTGCATACAAACATTTTATTGCATGAAAAGAAATCTGGCCCTGATGTTTGCAAATTCTTCAGCTTTCTGCCAGCATGGGATGTGTAGTCTTTTTTTTCCCACCACAAGGAAGCAAGGAGGTGCTCAGACATTGTTGTTGTGGATTTCTGGACGGTGCTGCTGTCAGCTTGAAGTTTAGTAAAAGGTTAAAAAAAAAAAAAAAAAAAAAACATACTTGAATGCAGTGTTTCTAGTGGCTAGTACCAGGTGCCTATCTAGGCACATCTGGGGGTGTGGAACCAAATTTATTTTCATAAAATAAGTCTGTATGTGTATGGAATGAATCATTATAATGTGTTTTTTCCTGATATAAGCCATATGTGTTAGATTAGAAAATGTTACAAACAGGGAAACTTCCCTGTAAACCTTTCAAGTTTATCATGAAAATTAGAATGTACAGAACATGGATTCTAAGTACTAACAAACCCAAGTGGGAAATAACACAGGCATCATACATAATTGAGTTGTGTGGATCTATGCACGAGGTCCGAGACAAGCAATAAGAGCAAAAACAGTGTTATCTTCCCGTGTCCATTACCTGGTAAATCCCTTAGGGCCTGAAATACTCACACACATTAATGAGTTGAATAGCAACTATAAAATCTACACAAATCGACATTCTATTAAAAAGCATTATCTATTAAAAGTGCATTATTTATGATGCATGTATTCTGTCTCACTTGTGTATCTTATCACTCAGAACCTTGTTTCTGTATATTCCAGTATTCTTTCTTTTTCCCCCAATCATTTCAGACTCTCCGTGACCTCCGTGCTGATCCACTTGATATTCATGGCAGAGATACTGGAGTGGGTTGCCAGTTCCTTCTCCAGTGGGCCACAGCATACAGCTCTTGGTATTTCTAGGTGGTCTCCCATCCAAGCACTGGCCAGGCCTAACCCTGCTTGGCTTCAGGGTGGTGTGACTTCTTGGTTCCCTGACTTGGAATCAAACCCAGGTCGACAGTGGTGAAAGCACCAAATCCTAACCACTGGACCATCAGGGAACCCTACAAAACCATGGATCAGTATTGCTTCTGACATGATAAAGAGAGGTGCAACTATCAAAATGTTGTCACGCTAACTAAAATGTGTGTTCAATAAAAGAGGTATCACTATACACTGACATACTCTGATTGTTCATTTATTTAAATGCACAATGAAAACCAGAATGATCACTCCATCCAAAATCTGAAAATCAAAATACTCAGGTGGAATTTCAAAACCATCCAGGAAAGAAAAACATTTGAAATAAAGATGATCATATTCTTTAACCCTAAAAATACAGGACTTAACATAGAATTGCCTATTATCAAAATTATCCTGCCACATTCGCTCTCAAGTTTCTCACATATTTTTGGTCCATGATAAATAAGACAGCCTTAAAAACACACAGCCCCTGATTTTATATATATATATATATATATATATATATATATATATATATATATATATATATATATTTATATTTATATTATTTACTCACTATAAATAATACAACCCTTGCAGCACAGAGCTCTACTATAGCTTTATGGTGTAAATTGCTCTTGTATGTAACTACTACTAAGATAAAGATTCACAGCCTTATTAAATTGCGATTCGGACAATTGAATAGGGCTCTCTTTAAGCACATAGCATATTTTTTTACAGAAGTTTTTAGTTAGTGAAGACCTTTTTTTGGATAGAAGATCACTAAAAAGAAACTTCTGTAAAAAAAAAAAATGCTCTGTGCTTATATAGAGCCCTATTCAATTTAATAGCAATTTAATAAAGCTGTTAGTATAGCATTGCTTTAAAACGTAAACATTTTGTGGTTTGGAGAGAAGTGTGTTAAATGTTTCCATGTCGATATACAGTATGTGCGGTTGCGTACAGATGTAACTAACCTTTGTCGAACATCCCCACAATCCCTGTAAAATGTACAAGGAAATACAATAATCTTACAGCTATTATTACAGCAAACCAGAGAATCAATAAAACATGAAAACAGATGTAGCCGTATAGAAGAGCATAGAGCACCTATGTTTATAAATCTATTACCTGTGCTGCAGCCTCTTAGACTCCAAGTGAATTTATGATTTAACAGCTAGAGATTTTCTTTTACATGAAGCAGTTGCAAACAGGAATCCAACATGAAAGGAAAACATTGACTTGTCTATACCAAGCTGAGGGTAGATTATGTGTCTATGATACAATTATTACACTGCTCATTACTGTATCCTTCAGAGAGTTAATCCTTAGGGTAATGTGTTTTTCTCTAAGATGCTGCCTGGGTAATTCAGTTTCTAGGAGTTACTGAAAAAATTACTTGTACTGCTAACAGAAAGTTAAATAATATTAATTAGCATGCATTTAATACTTCCCCATTTACCCATGAATATGTTTAAAAGACCACTGTAGTGCTCATATATAGTATTTATTTATTAAATAACTGATTAGAAGTTACTGCATTTAAAGGTATAGAAACGTTCCATGGATTATGAATGCATCTGATAGAGGAAAATCAGTAGTGTATACAAACATTTTTTTTTTGCATGAAAAAAATCCCAATTTAAGCATGAATATAGTTACCCTGATGGCAGTTGATTTTGAGAAGGAATGTCCCTAAAAACCCAAGCTAAATTAGCATAAAATTCATAATTTGTTTTGGCCAATCAGAGGCAGCTATAACATTGTTGCAATGTCTGGGAAATCTACAGCAAAGCATCATGGGATGTGTAGTCTTTGCCCCCTCACCACAAGAAAGCAAGGACATTGCTGTGTAGATTTATACATTAAGCCATTGCTGGCTTGAAGGTTAGTAAAGGGTCAAAATATGTACCCAAATGGAATGTTTCTATTGGGAGGTTCACTGCTCCTATGTAAGCAACTCCAGGGGTGTGGAAACCATTTTTTTTTTTTTTACAAAATAAATTTGTATGTGTATAAAATGAATCAATTTAATGTGCGTTTCTGTTTTTAGCAACATGTGTTAGATTCGAAAAAAGGAAAAAAAGGGAAACTTCCATTAACATTTCAAGAAAAATAAAACAAAGTAGCTTTTAAAACTTACATATGAACTTTAGTGTATCAGTATTCAGCAGTATTGCATCTCTCCAGCAGCTACTAGATGTCTAAGGGGTGCATATGATCTGTCCAGGAGGCTGTCTTGGTAAACATCTGCAAGCAATCCTAGACCAGTGAATTTTTTTTTTTTTAAGTACCGCCTCCTTGGCAGATCCTTTATTACTCCCAGGATACCTAATAGGAGTGGAGAGAAGCAGCAGTGCTAATCCTTAAAATACTAAAGTGCAAATGCAATTTAAATACTGTTTTGTTTTTTTTACTAATTGGTTACTAAAGAAAGAATTTAAGCTCTATGGTATGCTCACATCAGTGGCCTTTAAGCATGCTACTGCACAATAATCCAAAATGTTTAAAAGAGATTATAAACAATTAAGCCAATAATTAGGTAAAACATAGTTTAGAGTGTACAGCTGGATATTTTTGTAAACTCGATTCTTACATTTAGGTATGGGAAATATAGAAAAATATAATTTATTGCTTTTAATTAAATGTCCTAGATTTCACAGCAATTTTATAATAAACTAATAAAGTGACATAAACCAACATTCACTAGATGTCTTTCTGGCAAGTGTGTGCTAAATCTTATTCACAAATTTTCACCAGTGTGGTATCTCAACCAGATAACAATCTCCCTTGACATGCATGGAAGGGAATAAGATGTTGTTTACTTAGCCCAGTAACATAATGAAGGATGAGGTTTAGCACGTTAGTACTTCAGCACCACGTGTGTGGACAGCTCCAGCTGCATCGGTATACTGTACACCTGGTGTGTCCAAACTCGGTCCTGGAGGGCCGCACCCAGGCCTAGATTTGAATATATCCTTTCTGTGCACAGGCGAGTCAATCAGGGTGACTGAAGAAGTGATTGACTCACCTGTGCACAGCAGGGTCACCATCAAATCCAGGCATGTATGTGGCCCTCCAGGACTGAGTTTGGACACCCCTGGTATACATAAAAGGTCCTTGAATTTACAAATGTACATCCATGCATGTTAAAGAGAAAATTTCAACATTAAAAACTTTTTTTTTCTCATGAGAAATTTTAAATGTTCTTGTCTAAACTTTTACAAGTCTCATTGGCTGACAGGTATAACTATACTAATCCCCATTAACGGGCCACTTAATTCAGCATAACTTGGGCCCCATCACAGTAATGATCTACTAAAAGTAGGTTGAAATACATTTTGAATTCTTGGAATAAGTGCATTTTTCACTCCGTAATCAAATGAAATCTTAATTTACATGTGTCACCGACTGCCCTAGCCAGACCCACAGCTACAGCTCTGTGTAGTGAGCAAAATGGAAAAAAAAAAAGGTGATGTCTTACCAAATCTATCTGGGTAGAGCACGGAAAACTGGAATCACCTAAATAGGTTATGGGGTAACTCTTCAGTAAATTCCTCAGTGCAGGGAAAAACTGCTATCAATCGCCCTCGTCACCATGCGGCTCGGCTGTCAGTTTTACTCATGCCAGTAGGCAGGAGATACTTTGTTATATAAACAGACTTAAAAATGTAGATTTTTTTTTAGCTGTTAATAGTGTAATTAAAAAAATAGATCAATTTAACACACAATCCTGTGCTCTTTCAGATCATGAAGAGCACTTACAGTGAGGTAAATGGCCCTTTAACTCTGGTACATCCTAAAACAGAAAACAACGGGAAATATCCCACCCTCTCTTAATAACCTTATCAGGGTTGAAAAAAAACTTAGCTCGAGTTGTATACTTAATCTTTGAAAATTAATTTAAGATTTAGTTGCTTCAAATTCTTAAATTGAAATTGTATTAACGATCAATGCAGGATTAAAACAATTAGCTAATCTTGCTAGGGAATTACAGTAGCCATTTAAAAGAGTATGTTTTAAAGTTATTATTAGTAACTTTTATTTGTAACGCACCAACATCTGCCATAGCTCTGTACAGGAAGAATGCAATATTAACAAACTGTAGAAAATGCAGGACCCTGTTTTGAGTTTAGAATCTTTGCAGAAAGTGTTTTTTCCAAAGCACCTTACAAGATTGGAAGTTCACTTCTTACAATTTATAGGAATGGAAGAGGAAGAATCCTGTGCAAGAATAAACAGATAAGAAATAGTAAGGGTTAAGAAGGATGTGAAGTTTAATTAGGTAGGAAGGTGTGCAAAGTTAGAAAGTTTATTTTTTTTATTTAGTAGGAAAAGGAATAGATCTGATTGAAAGTGGCTCTAGTATGTAATATTTTATCTGTTCCTAGTGGTAGGATAGTATAACCTGCAAATGACAATGTCAGGTGAGGGGCCTGGGTTAGGAGATATATTTCCAGAATCCAGCAGAAGAAAGAGCAAGAGAGGAGATGGAAGTGGGACTTGCAGAAGTGTTTCTACTTACAAAGAAGAGGGAGGAGTGACAAATCAGCTTGTGTCATCTTTCTTTTAAAGCCAATCTGCTTTTGTCAGTCAGACACCTTGTGTACCATGGTACAATGTTTTCTATTGGGGAATAACCACTCCTATTGAATATAGGTGAGAATGGAGCATGATAAAAAGGTTTCAAGTTTTACAATGTTCGCTTTTAAATATAGGGCAGGAAATATGGATATTTATAGTCTCTTTTATCCTTTTTTTAGTTGGTTTCATTTGACATAACTTTAGTATGGTGATTGTATAGGTGCCCAATTAAAATGACATTCCAGTAAAGTATACTTTCATGGAAAGCAATCAGAAAATACACAGAATTATTGGAACAAAAGAAAAACCTAAGACACACACCAGTCTCTGCAATGCGGATACAGCTCTTTTCAGGACTCACAAAGGCTCAGAGCAGCTTTGCTAGCACAGGTCAGGATTACAATAGCCCGAGCCCAGCAGTCAAGGGAAGTGAAAGACTCAGGTTACAGGAGTACTTCTGGAATCTCAGACTCAATGGAGCTGTGGTGCTCAAAGGAATGAAAAGAAAAGAGACAGCACAGTTCCAACAGCTAGCTGGAGATTTCAAGGGCCTGGCTCAGCTGTAAGATTGAAGCCGACAGGAAGAAACACATCATCAAGAGACTGGAGGGACTTTGTACTAAGGTCAATTAAAATGTACAATTTACATGTCTATGATTTATAATACTTTGTGAATATTTAAATATAAAGAATTAGTAACATGGTTTATTATGTTGTTAAAGGGACACAGAACAAGCATATTGTAAAAATAACATTTTGTATTAAAGAACCACTGCAATAGCCTAATAAGGTCTTGATCTTTTAAGTATGTATGGATCATTAATAAAAAAAAAATCATTTTAAATGATTTATAAAAGCATTATTGAATATTAAAGGAATATAGAAGTGTATTGTAAAGGAGAATAAGTAGTTTATGCAAAATCCCAAAATAGTCATTGATAAACTTACCCTAGAGTTTGCATAATGTATTTAGTTTTCAGGCAGTTGATTTTGAAAAGGAACACCCCTGAAAATCCAAGCTAAATTAGCATAAAATTCATAATTTGTTGTAGCCAGAGGCAGCGATAAGATTACTGCTTGCTATACAAGGCCATCTTCTATTGACCTTATAGTGGAAGGATACAAACAGCCGCTGAATCTGACATTTCCACACCCCAGACATAGCTACATAGGTATCTGGTACTAACCAATAGAAACACTGCATTCAGGTAAATTTTTTACCTTATACTAACCTTCAAGCCAACAGCACACTGCAAAAATATGCACAGCAATGTCTGAGCTCTTCCTTGCTTCCTTATAGAGGGAAAACCAAGACTACACATCCCATGATGCTTTGCGGCATAGACTGACCGTTCAGTCATTGAAACAATGTTATGGCTGCCTGTGATTGGCCAAAACAAATAATGAATTTTATGTTAATTTAGCCAAATCAAGTGGCACGAAACTGAAGAAATTTGCAATCTCTAGGGTAAGTTTATTCAAATCTATTTTGGAATTTTTCATGCAAAAAATGTTTTCATGCACTACTGATTCCCTTCTATCAGATGCATTCATAATCCGTGAAACTTAAATATGCCTTTAAAACCCACAATGAAGCAAACTGTACTTTGCATGTGTTTGTACATGCTATATAATTAAAACTATGTATATGCACACAATTATTTCACTAGCTAAAAGTTTCAGTTTTTAAGGTATATAATGAGATGAGCAAATAGTGCAATAGTCTTATCAGTACAACATATATAATACATGTGATATTAACAGTAGTATTATTTATTTTGAAATATTTTGGCCACCTATTTTACATTCTTGATTTAAGGCATTGAGTTATACATTATTATTTTATATCCTAAAAGATATACCAATTTTCATAATTATTAATAAATTAAAGGCTGTACCTATTTATTCTATTTTCTTTAAAAAAAAATTCTTATAATTGGTAATTCTTCATAAAAGACTATGATATATATATGAGACACAGATAAGTCTGTTTTGTCAATTCTCTTGGAAGTTGGAATTCATCTACGAGATGTAAAACAAAGGTTATATATGTAATTAACATACAGTTTTACACTATATGCATTGGCAGGCAGAAGAAAATGCTACAATATTAAGAAATGTCAAAAAGTACCTCTCAGAAATATGATACATAGCTCCCTTGGGTGTCTGTTTCTTCAACACATCCTTAGAAAATCAACATTTCAAACAAGAGTCTCGGAAAAAGCTCAGGAGTTTAATACATGTACATAAGATTAATGAGTGAGCCAGTGACAGGATTGGAAGTAGCAGGATGAAGTCTCTAGTTATTACAGGGGGTAATGAAATAAAAAATGTAAATGAGAATAATTTTGCAGATTAATTAGAAATGTATATATATATATATATATATATATATATATATATATATATATATAATATATCATTAATAATACAAAATTATAATATGTTTAAACATAGAACTATTAAAGCAGTTGAGGGCTCTGCTTTTATAATAACAAATTGAATCATTTAAGGACTACTATGGTGAACAATTTTCTGTATGGTCTCTTGGATAATTAAACTCAATACTCAAAAAACATTTTTTGCAATTGTGTCTTTTATGGCAGATTGTTTTTTTACAGGTCATCCATTTTTTGTCAGGTAATTTGGTCTCTTACCTTCTAAATTATTATTATTATACTTTATTTTTAACGCGCCAACATATCCTGCAGCGCTATACAGGGGTTAAGTACAGGCAAAACACACTTCAAACGAATGGAGGGCACTGTCTTACTAAAGAGGGTGTGTCCTTATATACTAATGAGCTTTCCATTACTGCTACTCAAAGCTCTGTCAGTTGTATATGTCACAATCCCATTGTGCAGATTGAAACTTGTGCAATCAAGTCTCCTTCCACTTTGGCAGAAACCAATATGGTAGTTCTCATAGCGGCATAATTGCATTTTCAATGTAAAATATTAGAAGCCGTTTTATTTTTTCATTCTAAAAACGTATCTATTTTAACGTGTTATTGTGTATTTTAAATATATGACCATGGTGGACCTTTAATATGTTTAAAGGCAACACTGGATGCAGCACTATAAAAACAGTAATTACATCAAATACAGCTATACAGATTATATACCAATGTCCCCCGACTCCTTGTTCTGTGAGCCAAGGAGGTGCTTGTGTCCTGGAGATACCTGAGCCAACAGGACACGCACTAAATTGCTTGTTAGGGTTTACAATCTTATTAAGGAATTAGAACAAACAATAAAATGAAAGAATGTAATAAAATGAAACAATATATTAAAGGAAACCCAAAACATGTTATATGTAACCCAAAATAGTAGGAATTTGAAATGTTTCTGAAAAATCAAAGTTGCCTAGTCTGACATTTAGTCAACTCAAACATATAGTAAAAAAGCCTCATTAGAGAGAGAAATGGATTCATTTTAGATTAAAGTAAATCTGTCCACTGTGAATGGGAGGAAAAAAAATACTTTAATATCATGTATTCTTACATTAGTGCTAAAAGTTTCCATATTGGATCTCTAGAGCACTTATATTTAGTCCGGATTCAGCTAGGACATGCTTTTCTATTTAACAGTGGATGGAGGAGGGAAAGCATTTGTGGCCTGATTGGAGAGTGAGTTCGACATTTGACACCTTACCCTTGTCTTGCAAATGCCCAAAGGCAGATTGTTTACCTTTTAGTGTGACTCTCCTAATTTCCTGTTCTGTATGTATTGCTTCATGTACTGGACTGGAATGATTACTGGCATGTCAGCCTCTATGTAGCAGCACAGCCTGCTAAAAATAAGAATTTCTATTAAACGTACGTGCACATGGCTGCTAATGTTGTAAGTTTGTTATATACTAGTTGAAGCTTTCTACAATTAATCAATAATTGACCTCAAATCCACAAATATTATACCCTGCATTTAAAAGAACATTGCTAATCATTGCAAAGCCTTTTCTCTAAAGAAATCGTGATTATAAAGGAGTGAGCAATGCCTCTTCAAATATAAAGACAAGAATGTATTTCAGAAAAATCATGTCTACAGTATTTACTATACTCCAGATCAGCCAGAATAAAATCCATATTTACAACATGCTCTTTTAAATGCGCAAAATAAATTGTTCGCTTTCCTTTTCTTTTTATGTATAAAAACAAATACTTCTTTCATTATATTCTTTAATTCTAGCACTAAAGCACCAGTGTATGATGAAAAAAATAATATATGTTTGAATCTTTTGAACCTAAGAGCATAGTTAAATATAAAAAATGCCATAATTTCCAAAGATAATGTCTTAAACTGATTTAAGTCCAGGACATGCAGAACTACTAATGTTGTCTGTCACATATAGGAGTTATTTTTTCCCAAAAATATAGTGGTCCTTTAATGCACATTGGGAAAAATGTATATGTTTGTGAAGTTTATAATAGATCGACATTAGATGCTGTGTAATCCATGGGACAATCTTTATTTCCTTAGACACTACTTGTGCCAGAAGTATGCCAAGTTTGGTTCTTCTACACATCCTCTTGGTTTGGAGTTGGAGAGTTTTATTATTGTTATCTATGCAAGAGTGGATTATGGAGGAGGGTGCAGGGAGGGTATTTGATGATTACTTGGTGGGTTCAGATAAGACTTCAGTAAAGGACACACTCCCCCTCCCTCCCATAAGATAGTTACAAGCTGGCTTGCCTTGCTCTAGAACTGTTCTTGCTCCTTGAAAAGGAAGTATTACTGTCATAGTAGCATTCAAGCTCCCTTTTGGATGGCTACCTTGTCGTGGTGAAGGGGTTTGTGTTTGTGAAGCTGTGAGCTATACCATGTAGGGTCACCCAAGATAAGCAGGTCATAGCAAAGAGGTCAGACAAATTGCGGTCTACTAGAGAAGGAACTTGCAACCCACTCCAGTATATTTGCAAAGAAAACCTTATGAATAAGCACAACCAGCCACAAGATGGGCCTGGCATGCTGCAGTCTATAGGATCACGGAGAGCCAGACACGACTTAATGACTAAACACACACAGCATTTAAGCACTAGCAGTTTCTGCTAAAATTAGATTTTCTCTGAAATTGCTTTTATGCCCATGGCTTACAAATCCTCTAATGTTCATTTGTTGGATCCATACAGGGGTTGTAGGAACAAGAATAATTCTGGGGGGGAATACAGTTCATTGTATACAATAAAATAGCTTAGACAAATCTGGAAGGAGGGGGGATTTGCCCCCCCCCGCCTCCCCGCAGTTCCTACAACCCATGGATCCATCACAAACATGTGAAATTTTAGCTAATCTACTGTGACCCAATATAGGAAGAAAAATACTAATTTATAGACGATCAGCTCTCACCCAATCAGGTCATCATATCGGAGCACAAACCTATGCACTGAGAAAATGACTGAATAAATCAGAACATATTCAGCAAGACAGACTATGAGACTAAAAAGAGTATTAAGTGTGCCAAAAATGTAGGATTGTGCATTTATCTTCAGTAGAAAAAAATAATCTCAGCACAAGACTGATGAACACATTATATTTTGAGCACTTCTCTGACCTGTATCAAGAGCATTTAAGAAGATCATCAATGCATATTGTCATACAGTGAACTCTGCTAATATACTCATGTCACTGTTAAAAATAGCCTGTCATGCATCTCATTTGTATCTCCTGAAGAAAGAAACCGAAATCTTGACCTAAAATGCACTGGATCTAATGTACGATTTTTGTTGTTTGTATTTTTGAAGTAAATATAATTGCAATTAGTTGCTTTTAAACAATGAGGGGATGTGTTTGATACCAAAGTTGGGTATTTTTAACATAAAATGACATGAATAAAGTTTCCCAGAGATCCTCCCTCACCTGGTTAATTATGGTGGAGTTATATATATATATATATATATATATATATATATATATATATATATATATATACACACACACACCGTATATACTCGAGTATAAGCCGACCCGAGTATAAGCCGAGGCCCCTATTTTACCACAAAATACTGGGTAAAATGAGTGACTCGAGTATAAGCAGAGGGTGGGAAATGTGCTGCCCCATGTGTCCCTCTTGTGCCCTCTATGTCCCCCTCTTGTGTGCCCTTTTCTTGTGTCCCCCTCTCTCCCGTGTCTCTTCTCCCTTCCATGTGTCTCTTCCCCCTCTCCCTTCCCTGTGTCTCTCCCCCCCCTCATTCTCAACCTCCCTCCTCAACCCCACTCCTCATCCTCAACCTCCCTCCTCATCCTCAATCCCACTCCTCATCTTCAACCTCCCTCCTCATCCTCACCCCCCCCCCCCCCCCTCACATGCGCGCCACGTCAAGACGCCGGAAGGAGCAGAGACCGGAGCAGAAGCTTCAGATGCAGGTAAGTGAGGGAAAAGGGAGAAGGGGAGGTATTTAGAGGGGTAGAATGAGGAGGGGGGTTTAGAATGAGGAGGGGGGTTTAGAATGAGGGGGGTTGAGGATGAGGAGGAGGGAGGAAAAGAGACACGGGGGGGTTAGAGATACACGGAGGGGATTAGAGAGACACGGGGGGAGAGTGACTTGAATATAAGCCAAGGTGGGGCCTTTTTAGCCTTAGAAAAAGGGCTGAAAAACTCAGCTTATACTCGAGTATATATGGTAATAAGAAAAATGAGAAAAATAGTATGTCTAGTTTGTGTAAAATTAAAAATGCTAAGACTAAAACAAAAAAGAAACTGATGCAATGTTTTAAGTGTTAATCTACATTCAAGCCCCATCCTCCCTCCTCTTGTTAAGTTGGTATAGTTTTGTGTAGCCAATCAAGAGCTGTATAATTTAGCTTGATATGACCAATTCATTGGACACAGTCACGCCATTGTTGATGAGTATGGGGAGGGCATCAATAATGTTTGCAAATTCAAAGTTATTATTCTGCAGCGTGATATAATAATCAATAGCTTCCAAAATTTCTTATGGTTATGGCAGACCACTATTTATTTTTAGCCTACGGTTTTATACATTTTGTTTCTAGAAGTTTACTGCAATCTTATTTGTTACATAGACCACCCCAATTAAGTATTCTGACCATCATTTAGGAACTGTTCCAGTGGACCACTCATTACATCTTTTAGTTTTCAGTTCAGAAATTAACTTTAAAGTAATACATAATAGAAAATGTGTGGACTTCATGTCCTCAGACCATGGAGTAGAGCATGACTTTATTATCCCATTTTTACAACCAATAGCTAAACTGGAAATGGGGAAGTACCTTTAATACACATGATAAATTTCACCAAGAGTTAAAGGGATATGAAAGTTTCATAGATTAATATATCTCTGCAATCCTTAGGTAGAAATCAGCCTATTTATATCCATGACCTAAGCAAGGCCCATTTGGTATGTGCATATAAGGGACTTCTACACAATCACCTATTAAATATTATTAGACACAGGCCAATTCTTTGGGGGGATAACTGGCCACAGCCTTTATTGGTAATCACAAAATGATGTAATAATCATAACAATAAAAAAAACACAACATAACCAACTGAGGGGAGGAGCCTGATCAGAGACCGTAGGCCCTACACCCTGAACCCTCGTCCAGGGCCTACCATGATGGAACATCCGTACCACTGTAGGGTAGGATCTCGCCCATTTTACCACTGTCCCGGCGACTCCCCTCGCCACCCACCACTGTGACAACAACATAATTTGAGAACATATAATATACACTAAATATAACCAATATGACAACAACATAATTTGAGAACATATAATATACACTAATATAACCAACAATTGCTTAAAACAATAAACAAGATAATCCTTCCAACTTGCCATTATTCATCCTTAGTTTTTTTTAATAAAGTAAAAACATATACATAACTTTAAACAAGCAGTGTGGATTATCTCCATCTACCTGGGCCTATCAGGAGATGCGCCCAGCTCTGCCTGGAGGTTGAACTAAAAAATATTGTGTTTCAGACTGAGCATGCTCGATAAAAGGAGGCAGGGTCTATGGGGCAGCTACCACCACCAGTAACATTGTCTGGGCATAGTCTTTTACAAAACAAGATGGAGGAATATAAAAGTGAGGAAGAATATGAGAGGCAACATAGCAGCTCTTATACTAAGCAATATGACAGGGCAGAATATAGCAGGAAAGCCCAAAATATTTAATATATTTCACCAAGATGTTTATAAAAAATAAAAAATAAATTTATTTTGGAGGTCAATGATTCTTTAAAATGTCACGGTATTAGAGCCCTTAACTTTCGTCAAGAACAAACGTTTTTATTGCAGAAAAAATAGATGTTTTGGCTTATTATGAAAAATGAGACCCTTTGTGGAAGTAATATTCTTATTTAACACTAAGTAGTTAATTATAAGCTAAGCTAGGCACTAGAATGCATATCATAATTATAATGTATTTGTTGCGGAGAACAGCAATTAAATAACCCCAACTAAAAATAGCTTATTTCCAAAAGTAAAAAAACAAAGATAAGTACACATTCTTCCAGATTAGATTTTTTTTCCCCTTCATATAAAGTAGACTGTTGTTTTCATTATCTTCAGTAAAATATAGTGACCTAGCTGATGTTACAGCCCAATATTACATCTCGTCCCCTAAGACAAAGATGGCTCAGAAACCCCATCAACCCAACTTTCACTTTAATTACAATTATATTCACATGTTTTTAGGCTCTCCAGGTCGATTTTGCTAATAAGGGGCAAAATACTTGAAGATGCAGCCTTTGATTGACCGCACTGGGTGGTTTTGTTTGTAGCATATCGATCTCAAATGAATAGGGGTGAATGGCCAGCCAGACAGATGTCCATTTAAAGGTATATGGAAGTTTCCCTGTGTGTAACCTTCTCTAATCTAACATATGCTGCTTATATCAGAAACACCCATTACATTGAGTCCTTATATACATACACAGATTTACTTTTTTTTTAAACATGGTTTCCACATCCCCAAAGCTGCCTACATAGACACTTGCAGTCTTATTAAATTGCGATTCGGCCAATTGAATAGGGCTCTATATAAGCACATAGAATATTTTTTTTACAGAAGTCTTTAGTTAGTGAAGATCTTGCTTTTGGATATAAGTTCACTAACTAAAAACTTCTGTAAAAATAATATGCTATGTGCTTAAATAGAGCCCTATTCAATTGGCTGAATCGTAATTTAATATGGCTGTTGGTACTAGACAATATAAATATTGCATTCAAGTATTATTTTTAACCCTATAACCCCCTTCAAGCCACCGGCATGATAGCGCAGAGCTCCAGAGCAGCACTGTCTGATGCTGCTGCCTAAATTAATTGTGGTGTGAAGAAATGACTACACAACCCATGATGCTTTGCTGCAGACACTGATCTCCAGTCATTGCAACCAAACTGTAGCTGCTTTGGATTGGACCCCACAAATTATGAATTTTCTGCTAATTTAGCTTGGATTTTCAGGGGCATTCCTTCTCAAAATAAACTGCCAGAAAACTGAAAAAAATTACAAGCTCTAGAATAATTTTATTAATGTTATTTGGGGATTTTTTTTAAATGCGAAAATAAATCTCCTCTATTCATGAAACTAATCCATGAATCTTCTGTATACCTATAAGAGAATCAATCACAGACAGCTGCAGACGTAGCGGCATCAAGAAGCTTGCTAAAGGGGTGCAGGCTTGAAATTTGGCTGAGTTACATAGCTATTAAATTAGAACAGGGTGCGGGTTACGGGCTTGAGACGCAAAACAGCAAATAATTTTTCGAATGTCGGATGGTGGGCCATGAGCATGATCAATTAGTCAAACCCGCAGTTATGGGTTTAGATGGACCCAATGAAAACAGAGATCACCATCATTTACATCAATGAAAAATGGAGGTTGGATTTCAAAGTCCTACGGGCTTCAATTACGAGTTACAATAGGACCCACATTGCGAAAATAATGCAATATTAATAAAGCCGTAAATATGATATTCTATTACATGCGAGTTCCATTTTATGTATTAACACATTGATTGCTGGGATCGATATAACATTAATTTAACAAAATTAAACATGAAATAAAGTATTTTGTTGGGCCGATTTGCGAGCTTGAGAATGTTGTGCTATTAATTCTAAGACCGAGCATTATTTTCCCTTTTAATAAAAGTACAGTGGGGTGTGTATATGTGCATTTACAGTGCATCGGATTGGACTTTAGCCGTCTAGCGGGTCCTCTCTGGTACCCGTTGGCCTTTGGGCTCCATTTGCGTGTTACGGGCTTGAACGCCAGTGAATTTGTTGCAATCTAACAGCGTGATTTGAAACAGTTAGGGAATTGACAGATCAATGGATTTGTGGGCTCGCAGTTAAAATGTCCACGTTCTGTAGCCCTTTCCCTTCCCTACCCCTCAAGTGGTTGACGGGTTGCTTGACGGGTTTAATTTAAATAGCAAAAAGTCTTGCGGGCTACGTTACGGCCTACAGTTTTACACGTTGAGATAATTTAATAGGGCTGTTAGTCTTCAAGAGTCCATTGCAGTTCATATTTATAGTATGTCATATTTATAGTATGTATGAAGGACTTGGCTTACTATTGTGGAAAATGTTTTTAAAAGTCTTTACATTTCACTATTGGGATTTAATTTTACTTTAATTGCAGCATTTGGACTTTGTCTCTAAGAGGATTGCAGAAAGCTGCAAGGAATTATTATTTTTATCCTACTCTCCATAACCCTATGGAATGCAGCATGCCAGGTCTATCTAATCATCCATAAGGTTTTCATGGGCAAGATTCTGGAGTCGGTTGCCAGTTCATTCTCCAGTGGACCACAATAATTTTTTTTCTATAAGTTATCTTGGCAAAGTTACTGGAGTGGGTTGCTGTTGCTTGTTCCTTGTCCAATGGATTTTCTGGCCTCTCTACTATAACCTGCCCATCTTGGGTGACTCTACATGGTACAGCTCACAGCTTCACTGAGGTACACAAGCCCCTTCACCATAACAAAGTAGCATTCCAGAAGTCTTGTAAAACTTCTTACAAGACTGAAAAAATCACAAACTTACATTCTACTTAAGTCTAAAAAACATTGATTCACATAAGATTTGGATTCATTTCTGTTAAAGGTCTACCACTTTAAATATGCTATTGACAACTGCACTAAATAGAAGAGTAAGCTTCAGTAGTATAATCCATTCCCTCAAGCTACAGGCAAACTAGCAGTCTAAATTGTTATCACTAGTGATGTCGCAAACATCAAATTGTCGGTTCGCGAACAGCGGACCCGAACTTCCATCAAAATATTCGCAAACGGGCGAACCCGGCGAACCGCCATAGACTTCAATGGGCAGGCGAATTTCAAAACCCACAGGGACTCTTTCTGGCCACAATAGTGATGGGAAAGTTGTTTCAAGGGGACTAACACCTGGACTGTGGCATGCCCGAGGGGGATCCATGGCAAAACTCCCACGGAAAATTACATAGTTGATGCAGAGTCTGGTTTTAAGCCATAAAGGGCATAAATCACCTAACATTCCTAAATTGTTTGGAATAACATGCTTTAAAACATCAGGTATGATGTTGTATCAATCAGGTAGTGTAAGGGTTACACCCGCTTCACAGTAACAGACCAATCTCCCCGTTTAATGCACCGCAAACAACCGCAAACAGTCCCTTTGCACAACCGCAAACTCCCCATTTGCACAAGGTTGGATACCAAGCTAGCCATGTCCCGTTCCTTGTCCTCACTGATGTCATTGAAGGTCCCAGCCACCAAGGGTCCCCGAAAGGTGACAACAAGCCCCCTGGGATGCCTGCTGTGTTTGGTCTTCCACCTCCTCAAAGCCACCTTCCTCCTCTGACTCCTCTTCTTCAGACTTCCAGAGTCTGGGGGCTTCCACTGCCCAGCATGGAAGATTATACACAGGTCAGAGTCTGGGGGCTTCCACTGCACAGCATGGAAGATTATACACAGGTCAGAGTCTGGGGGCTTCCACTGCACAGCACACCTCTATCTGCATTATTATAAGGTGTGTACTTTTAAGTAGTACTATTCCTATCGGTTTAATCCCTGTTACGTCCACTATTAGGGGATGTGTATATGGCATGGATTTTTGGAAGCGGGAGATGGAAAAAGATGCTTGGTCGGCCCTCCCACTTCAAATTTGGGGCACTGCGCGTGCAATCTAAGGTGCCACCAGATATGAGTGTCACTGTGCACTGGCAAAAGTTGGCAGAGTAGATGCAATAGGCTTCACACACACGCCTGTAGGCAGGCAATTGCTATTCAATCTATTACAGTCAAAGAAGTGTTGTTTTATGTCACTGAGCACAATATAAGCTGTGAGCCTGACACAGGCAGGCAACTGAAATTAGATTACAGGAAAAAAATGGTTGTTTTCAATGTATGTTACACCACCAGGTATGAGTAGTGAAAATAAGCACAATATAAGCGGTTAGGTATTAGCCTGTCACACACACATGCTGGCAGGCAGGCATAGATTACACACAAAAAATTATAAAATAAAATAAATGATGTTCAAAGTTTCCTCAACGATAAAGTATAGGGGGCGAACCAAAAAGCGGACGCGAACATGCGAAAATCACCGCGATTAGTTCTCCGGCGAACTGTTTGGGACATCACTAGTTATCACCCAATGTCTTCAGATGTTACAGTTATGGACGCACAATATCTGCAGATGTTACAGGTATGGACGCACAATGTCTTCAGATGTTACAGGTATGGACGCACAATATCTTCAGATGTTACAGGTATGGATGCACAATATCTGCAGATGTTCCAGGTATGGACGCACAATATCTGCAGATGTTACAGGTATAGACTCACAATGTCTTCAGATGTTACAGGTATGGACGCACAATATCTGCAGATGTTACAGGTATGGACGCACAATATCTGCAGATGTTACAGGTATACACGCACAATGTCTTCAGATGTTACAGGTATGGATGCACAATATCTGCAGATGTTACAGGTATAGACGCACAATATCTTCAGATGTTACAGGTATAGACGCACAATATCTTCAGATGTTACAGGTATAGACGCACAATATATGCAGATGTTACAGGTATAGACGCACAATATCTTCAGATGTTATAGGTACAGACGCACAATATCTGCAGATGTTACAGGTATGGACGCACAATATATGCAGATGTTACAGGTATAGACGCACAATATCTTCAGATGTTATAGGTATAGACGCACAATATCTTCAGATGTTACAGGTATAGACGCACAATGTCTTTAATGTTGCGTGCGTTTACTGAAAGATTGTATTTTCTAAAGTCCCGACTTAACATGATTTTCCATGCTGAGTTAAAAACCAAATTGATTTATTCTTAAATGTCAGACAGTGAAAAGAGAAGCCTCCATTGTCTCTATACAATACGATTAATAACTATTAGACTTTTCATTGTAGCCTAATAAAATCATTATAAAGTTTTCAAAACAGATTAGTCATACATTATGTTATTTTTGTTTGAATTAACTGTACAAGAGAGGTACAAAAATCAGTAGTGTACTAGAATGTTTAGTGGTTTCATATACACATATATATATATATATATATATACACACACACACATATACATACATATGCCCCTGCCCAGGTTATCAGAATGCAGTGTAATAACTGCATGTCTCGGAATTCTGAAATACAGTATATACTGTATATAAAACAACAAAACATCCTGGTACACTAGCGATTTTCGTACCTCACTTGTACAGTTAATTCTTGCAAACAGAACAAAAATAACATAATTTATGACTAATCTGTTTTGCAAACTTGATAATGATTTTTATTAGGCTACAATGAAAAGTGTAATAGTTATTAATTTTATTGTATAGAGACAATGGAGGCTTCTATTTTCACTGTCAGACATTTAAGAATAAATCAATTTGCTTTTTTACTCAGCATGGAAAATCATGTTAAGTCGAAATTTTAGAAAATATTTTTTTTTTAATACAAATTGTAACACTATATCCTGAATTTCAATTTTGCTAAATGTAAGTATGCTATACAATTTATGCTAAGTAACAGGTTCTCATTTTCTACATATACTATATGTGTACATATTTATATACACACACCCAAAACTCAAACATATCCTAGTACTCGGTGTCTTATTCTGTATATTTCCAGCTTTTCCTGCAGTCCCCTTTTGTCTATTGTTTTGAGTTATAGTTTTGTTCTAACTGCTCTGAATTATTTCTCCTCTTGTTGCTCTGTAAATTGGTATAGAGCTGATTTGTGTGTCTGCTTCAGCCTTTTATGTCATAGTAAATGGCTTATGTTTGACTTGTGCTCATGGTGCAACATACAACAATATAATGCAAAAAATTACGACTTGCTTCAACATGAAGTAAAACATTACAAGGACTGAGAACATTGTTTAATGGACAACTGTGGTGCCATTTTTCAAATGGATTAGTTTGAAGAACTACGACAAGACCTTTTTAGAATGGGAAGACAATACAGCCTATAATTTATCATCTTTTATATGACATTATGCTGCTGTGGAATCTACCATTTTGGTTTCTGCTTCTTGAGGAGTCCATGAATGTAGAAGAAGTGTATCAATACAATAATCCAAAGAAGACTGTAGAGTGGACCCTTGACATACAGCTCCTGGTATTCTTTGGTGGTCTCTGACAAGGCCCAATCCTGCATGGCTTCAGGGTGGTGTTACCTCTTGGTTCCCTGACTGGAATCAAACCCAGGTCGCAATGGTGAAAGCACTGAATCCTAACCACTGGACCACCAGATGACCCTTGGTACTCGTAGTTAACTGGTTCCAGAATGCAGGACAAGTGACAAAAATGTTGAGTACCAAAGTCATAAGTTAAGCTAAATTGGTTTTAGTACGAGCAACGAGTACCAAGGAAGAGTTTGCAAAGCGTGATGACGATTCGTAATTTGACAACTATTATATGTGATTATTGTTTATTTGTTACTCGCCAACATATTTCGTAGCGCTAAATATTTCCAGGCAAAGACAAATTCATCATTAACACATTTCAAAGAATGGAGGGCCCTGCGTTAAGTATACAATCCGGTGTCCATAGTGCTTTCCCCACAGCCTCTTGCAAGATTGAACACTTGAATACTTACAATCTAAAAGGTTTCGTGTGTCTGCCTCAGTAAAAATGCCAGCTTTTTGCCAAAAATATACTAAACCCACAGGAAAAACATTTGAAAATGTATTATTGAAGAGATTATATAAACATGTAGAGGGTACTTGTAATGTATGGTACCTTCAGGTCATGAGAGCTTGTCCTCATAGTTTTAAAAGCTAACACTGCAGCATTAAATAATAAAAAAGCTATGGAAAAAGCTTAAACTGAAAATATTTTATAGCTTCTCCGCTTGATTGTGACTGCTTACATGATGATGCAAAGTGGTTACCCATGAGGCCATTTTAGTTCCAGTTTTCTTTCACGGCATTCCTAAACGAGTCAAACTGAGCTTAGTCTGGAGATTTTGGTAAATGTTATATCTTTCATTAGCTCAGGCAGGTTAATGTATTAATTTCATCTTCTGCAATATAATTGTGATATAAAATGTGCACTTTAATTACTTCTAGGGAGCTCACAGAGTAACAGACATCTGGAATCTCCCCCTTTCATCCTGTTCTCTCTCCTAAGAGATGACATTTCTCATAGCTGTGACTTAAGACCACACCCACAGGGGAGGGGCTTCACACTGTATATAACCTGCTATTGTTATTAAAGAAACAATACAGACTTTTGTAGGCAATAAAATCCTGTTCCAGTGCAGCAACTTAAAACTAAATATTTTTTTTTAATTAAAAGATATTATTTCAAATCAGGCCACACTGAGGTTTTCACTCTTGTACAAATTTAAATTAACGTATTAACATTTTGAAGTCAGAGAAAAAAAAATATGCATTCTTTTCTACAGTCAACTTTTCTCTATCTTCAGAGATTTAATGGGCCCTTGTGTTGAAATATCCATATCTACTGGTTCTCGGTTAAGAGCAGTATTCCCAAAACAGAAACTTTATATTTTCACAAAAATAACAAAGCCCTTATGCTCTTGAAAGTAGGTCAACTATTTTTAATGTTCTTCATGAAAAGGGACAATTTAAAAAAAGGACTGTTTCCAAAATATTCATGGCAACTTTCCAATCAATTTACTATTCCATATATTAGTTTTCCATTACGGTTTTGTTTTGAGCTTATACTGGAATAGGCAGATAAATTTAGTTATATAAAAATACATAACAACTGTGCAGTTCAGTGAGGAGTATTTCCAAAATGTAAAATAACATTATGCATGAAAAATGGTATCCAGGGTGTGGACAAAATAATAGAAACAACTATGATATATATATACTGTATATATATATATATATATATATATATATATATATATATATATATATATATATATATATATAAAGCTCTAATAAGGAATAGGCCCACTCTGTACCTTCAGAAAATCTATAACCATTCTTGAAATTATGTCATATGAGTCCTGAACTGTGTGTGTTATATTACACCATTCTTCAAGTAAAAGCCTCTATACCCCATGTTCTCTCCCTTCTAGAGCCCCAGTGTCTTTCTTCTGAAAATCATCCATCTCACTTCTCTTTCTCTGCAGTTTTCTCTTTCTCCCCTATCCAGCTCTCTCCCCCAGTCATCCCCTCTCTCTCACCTAGTCTCCTCCATGCCCATCTCTCCCTAAGCCTCCTCCCATCTTAATTTTTCTCCCAGCCTCCTCACATGCTCATCTCTTAATCAGTATCCTCTCATACTCAGTCACCTTCCATCTCTCCCTCATTTACCACACATCCTTATGGCTACCTCAGTCTCCTCCCATCTCATCTCTCCCTCAGTCTCCACCCATCTTCATCTCTCCCTCAGTCTCCTCCCATCCACGTCTCTCCCTCAATCTCCTCACATCCTAATTTCTGCCTCAGTCTCCTCCCATCCTCATCTCTCCCTCAATCTCCTCCCATCCTCATCTCTCCCTCAGTCTCCTCCCATCCTCATCTACCCCTCAGTCTCCTCCCATCCGCATCTCCCCCTCAGTCTCCTCCCATCCTCATCTCCCCTCAGTCTCCTCCTATCCCCATATCTCCCTCAGTCTCCTCCCCTACTCATCTCTGCCTGAGGCTCCTCCCATCCCCATCTTTCCCTCAGTATTCCCCGATTCTTATCTCTCCCTCAATCTACCCCATAGCCATCTCCAGTCTCCACATATGAATCCCTCCCTATTCCCTGAGTCTCTCTATTATCCCTCTCTTGCCATAATTTCCTCACCCACCGCTCTCCCTCTATTCACCCTCTATTGTCCTTTATCCATGCAGTTTGTCAATGATTTAAACATAAGATCATTTTTTATCTGACATCTCCATTATTTTGTCAACAAAACCGTGGTTATATTATGGACCGCCAATTCTGTAGATAAGTAATAATTGGTATGTGCAGAGGTATAAATTAATTTTATTAGTATAAATATCACAATCTCCACTGTGCTCCAACTATTCGTAGGATGTATTGCCCTTAAAGATTTCCAGGTGAAATCAACCAGGAACTAGGTAATATGGTACCAGATTTTGAAGGAAGCAACATATCAGATTTTAACATCCTTATTTGTAAGTAGTATTTATTGAGTGGTGTGTTTTAATAAATTGTCTTGATGTATCACACATGTATTTTTCTTTTTTCTTGCTCTTTTTTTTTTATCTTGCATACATATAAATATACAAAAGAAAGGGAATGTGTAAGAGAGAGAGAGAGTGAGAACTGTTTATATGTATTGTATTATAAGCATTGTACTTTATATTATTCTATATAGTGCACTTACAATGAGTGTCCCTCCTCTAAGAAGCAATGGCTTACAGAACAACAACAATAAAGGAAGAAATAAACCATAAAGTAAATAGGACAAATGCATATGTGTTATACCCAGCAAGTATTTTACTGCTTCTACAAACACAGTTGAATGTAATTCTTTTGTATTAGGCACTTAGTCCTGTGTACTTATTTTGTACTATATGCCCTTTCTGCTTTTTTTGTAGCTTTTATGAGATTTGTTGTCCTGCATAAATGAAGCTACAGTTGTACTGAACAGAAAATAAACAAACAAAAGAATAAAATATTAGGCGTGCTTAGTGTCCTCAAGCAAAGCATGATAAACAAACTGAAGCATTCTTAAGTCAAACATAGCAGGCTGAATGCAATGGGAATCTGAAGTAGCAGCAATATAATCTTCTTTGTATTTCAATGAACTGGAACAAGAATGTATTAAATTGTGGAAAGATGAAGCAAAAGTAAGAGAAACCCAGAATGCAACTTAAAATAGAGGCTAATTCTGCAGGTTTTGAATATACTGCAAATAGGGAGTGCAGCCCAGTGAATGGAAAATGTACCCAGGGAACCAAAACATTGATAATATTAGTAATTCAGCAAAAAAGAAAAATAAACCGCTTGTGCGCCTTTCGCTTTTCTATTGTAATTTTCCTAATCCCAAATAGAGTCCCGTATAAGCGGCAAAGGCTGTTTTCCCTCTTGTTGCCTTTTTGTATGTGTTAAGCATGCACAGAATGATTTAATTAATGAGTGGCTGCTGGATGTTTGCCAACTGCCCCTGATAATAAGACATGTTCAAGAAATTATTTTAAGAAGTATTGCTGAATCCATATTCCTGTCACAACCATTTATACTTATTCCCTTATACCATTTTTTTTGTTACTATCATTCTAATGTTATTGATCAAAGGGTGGAAGCAACTCTGACTGGGAAGCAGTATTACACAAATAGAGACAAGATTATGTCTATGCAGGAGCTAATGCTCTTTATTAGCTGGAGATTTGCTGTGTCTTGGTACACTTTGGCAAAGGCACAACCCATTGACGTACAACACCAGCAGATCACCTACAGGTTTGAAGATGTCTGAAAGTACCAATTATAATTATTAATGCCCAGCTAAAACACCTAGGGCCTCATTCAATAGTAACATGTCCAATTGAATAGGGCTCTAAATAAGCACTAAGCATATTTTTTTTACAGAAGTTTTTAGTTAGTAAAGACCTTGCATTTGGATAGAAGTTCACTATGTGTTTATTTAGAGCCCTATCTTATTGGCCAAATTGCAATTGAATGAGGCCCCTAGCTTCTGTTAAGGCGTTATAGCACTTCTTTAAATTATGGCCTTAGGCAGCGGAGTCGTTAGATGCAGTTCATTTACTAAGGACCTCCGCACTATAACTAAACTATTTTCATTATGTTCAAGACTTGTGAACACAATATTAACACAAGAGATAATATTAAAGAGACTCTAATATTTTGTCTCCATGTAAGCAATAGCATTAAAATATTACAAATTAGTGTACTAAAATAAAAAAAAAATTGTAAACTCACTCAAAAGCTTCCAAGGATACAAGGAGAAACGAGGATACAAGGAGAAAATGTTTCTTCTACACCCTAGAAATTGTCCTTTATATTAAGATAGGCAATTACGAAGGATCATGTAAAGAAAAGATCCCAGGATATGAGCAGTGAATGACTGAGAAGTCAGCATGGGATTCTGATTGTAATTGAGATCAACTCCGGTGAAGAAAAGACGTAGAGATCAACTCCGGGGAAGAAAAGACGTAGAGATCAACTCCGGGGAAGAAAAGACGTAGAGATCAACTCCGGTGAAGAAAAGACGTAGAGATCAACTCCGGTGAAGAAAAGACGTAGAGATCAACTCCGGTGAAGAAAAGACGTAGAGAGCAACTCCGGTGAAGGAAGACGTAGAGAGCAACTCCGGTGAAGGAAGACGTAGAGAGCAACCCCGGTGAAGGAAGACGTAGAGATCAACTCCGGTGAAGAAAAGACGTAGAGATCAACTCCGGTGAAGAAAAGACGTAGAGATCAACTCCGGTGAAGAAAAGACGTAGAGATCAACTCCGGTGAAGAAAAGACGTAGAGATCAACTCCGGTGAAGAAAAGACGTAGAGACCAACTCCGGTGAAGAAAAGACGTAGAGATCAACTCCGGTGAAGAAAAGACGTAGAGATCAACTCCGGTGAAGAAAAGACGTAGAGATCAACTCCGGTGAAGAAAAGACGTAGAGATCAACTACGGTGAAGAAAAGACATAGAGATCAACTCCGGTGAAGGAAGACGTAGAGAGCAACTCCGGTGAAGGAAGACGTAGAGAGCAACCCCGGTGAAGGAAGACGTAGAGATCAACTTTCTTGTTGCACACAATTAAGGTGGGTATACCCCAGCTTAAAAGTATATAAGTTCATATATATATATATTATTAGTCACTTTTGCTGATCCAATGTAAGTATAAAAAACATTGTGGAGTAACTCTAAATCCTTTCTCATGCTATGCCACAGAACACACCATATTCTAGACTGGTGTAGTACATGCAACTGAGGTAGTAATCCATGGTTAATAAGAAAAATAATCAAGAGACATGCTTAGTGTAAGAAGTACAGTCATTTTGGAAAGTCAAAACTGGTAAACCCAACTAGACTTTTGAAGTTGACTGCCTTGACCCTATAACACTATTACATTTGTATCATACAATAAGATATTCTGAATTACATTAATTATTTCACACTTAACCTATCTCCACCTGTTCTATTTAGCAACCTAAAACTAAAAAGGTTCTCTTTCAATAATCCCTGTAACCTTGGTTATGACTTAATTAACCCAGGATCTGTAAGACGTATCATTCCGTAGACATTCCAAAACACAAATTCATGACCGACGCATCTTATAGTCTCCCAGAAATGAGACAACTTTAGCGCACACAATGTTAAAAAGACACCCATTTTATGATTTGCTACATCCAAAAAGTGAATGCATCATAAACTTCAAGTTGTCCAAAGTGGTTTGCTGTGCACTGACACTGCAAAGCTTTTAATCAATTGGTGTTTGCGGTTTCTCAACTTTTTATCCAAATTGAGACAAGTTTTAGTGGCTCACCCTTATCAATGTGACATGGTGTCTAGCCAATCAGGACATGTACATTGGTCCAAAGCATGTTGCAGGTAATGGTGAGGATAAACCAAGGCTCCCAAGGCTGGACATTGTTGAGGCAATGATTGTACTTAAGACAAGTAAGGATTCTAGACTTTGGAACACTATGGCTCCCATTCAATTCCAAGCCCGTAATTACAATGCTATGTGTAAATCTGCGGATTAGATATTCCGGCTGTATTCAATTGACTCAAGCACGAAATTACAGGGCTTAAGCCTAAAACCGTACACCATGAACCCGTACGCAGCATTTCAAGGCATGATCATGATCAATTAAGCAAACCCATAAGTTACAATTTAGAGCCAATAGTAAATGAGACCGTCATCATGACGTCAGTAAAATATGGAGTTTAGACTACAATTAATTAGTGTTTAGAAAAAAACTAGGCTAGTCCATGTGGGTGGCCTGATATGTATTAACTCCTTGATTCCTGGGATCAATATAACATGGAAATAAAATGTAAACATTTTTTTTTTTATTGTAGATTTGCAAGCTGGAGATGGTTGTGCAATTGATTCTACAGCCTTTCATTGCTTTCCCACTATTCCCACTATTTTAAAGTACAGCAGAGTATTTGTATTTGCTTTTACAGTGAACAGGTGTGTAACCTACTTGCAAGTCCTGTCTAGTACTCATAAAAATTTTGGATATATTTGCCATTTACAGGTTTGAAGGCAATTGTAGGCTTTTTGAATTGTTGCAACTGAATATGGATTTTGCGTTTTTAGCACGAGTAACATTTACGAGCTTAGAACATCAAAGGAATAGATAGGACATAGTTACGTATTTGACAACTGCAGTGATTTTGAGCCTGTAACTCGCAAATCGATTGAGGGTAGATAGAAGAGGCCAATTGAATATCAGTAACTTTTACAGGCTACATTACATGCTCCAGTAATTACCATTTGGTCAATTAAATAGGGGCCTATATTTGTAATTATATATATATATATATATATATATATATATATATATACATACATATATATATATACCTGGAGTTCCTTATCCCTTTGCAAACAGCAAGATGCAGACATGTGTTAATTTAAAGTTTTCCTAATGCGTGGCTTATAATTTACTATAACTATATTTTTATATTGCAATGATTGTTTCCTAAATATTTTATGCGTATATTACATTTTTCGCAATCAATATTTATTAGCGTTTTAAAAATCAAATCAAAGCATTGCATTAGACGCTGTATCTTTCTGTTTTTCTATAGCAATAAAAATTGCTAGGAAGGTCATTACCTACTTACAAATCACCCTTTTATCCAGTATTCTACATGACTGCTTCTTGGTTAAAAAGTTCAGAAAATTTTGATGGATTAGATGAAAAGATTAATTTGCACAGTGCTTTCGTATCTTTTTGTCAAACAAACAAAATTATTGCTCACAGTTCATATTCACTTGACTTAACTAATCGTTAAATAAACTGCATTGTTTTAGCAGCTGAAAATATTTCTTATTTAGCTTGATGTGAAAAGAGACCATTATCATGTCATAGGCAAATCATGTGCCATTTATAAAGATTTTAGTACAAATGACTAAAAATACACAATAGCAAAAAAATGCAATTAAAAAAATAATTCAAAGTAAGACTTCTCTGGAATTTATACTAAAGATATGAAAACAAAGCAACCCTGGATGAAAAATATATAAAGAACAGAAAGTTTTCAATAATAATAAAATGTTCTTATTCTATTGTTTTTCTTAAATGCTATTAAATATAGATACAAAATGTAAGGAACATAATGAAATATAGAAGGAATAGCTCAATACCTCAAACTAATAAACATGTTCATCAAATGCTTATTATTCTTTTATAAATCGCTATTTGCCATGGGAATTTCATTTATAGTGGTAGCTGCAATAAAAAAATATTGTGCCACGTGGCGAATAGCAATTATGATTAAGTATTATGTATTTGAAGAACATTTTTATTACAATTTGCATTGCATATACAGTTCTAAAATTAGTAATAAATATGGGAATAGGCACGTCTCCATTTTTCAGATGGAAATTAGCTTTGTGGTAAGTTTGGAGTAAAATAAATTGTTAGTGACAACAATGATGGTGATTACGGATAATGTGATTTGAATTACTCTCTTATATTATTATTATCATATTTTTTTATAAAGCGCCACCGAATTTAGTAGCATTGACAAAAATATATATATTGGTACAGATAGTATAGAGGGTATTTAGAGGATTGCTTGGGGGTAGTCCAGTGAAGAAGGATGACCAATGAGCAAGAAGCACTAAATGTCTTATTTGAATAGCTGATATTGGGAGCAAGTTAATATGCTTCTCTGAATAGATGGGTTTTCATAGGACATTTGACGTGAATAGTATGGGGAGTAAGATAGCCGGGCAGAATTGCATGGGGTTGAGGCAGTATCTGTAAAGTCTTGGAGAAGAAAGTGTGAGATGATAATGAAAAGTGAAAATTGACTTATGTTGTGGGCAGGGCGGGGGGAGTGGTTAGGGGAGTATCTGGAGATTGGACCTGATATGTAAGAGTGTGGTGTGATATTGAGAGCTTTGCAGTGGAGTGGAAGGATTTTTAACTTAGTCGCACTCCCATCTTGTGCAAATAGAAACTGCATCAGTATTCAAATTCCCACCTCAGGAAACAGATCATCCAAAAACAGAATTGTAAATTACACAGCTTAATTACATGTAAAAGGTAATAAATTAGAATATAAAAAAAAAAATACAAAATACATGTTGCCTTTTATTAAGGATAGTTCTTTAAAAGAATATCTCAAACATAGGACTAAACTAAACTTTATTCTGAAAAAGAGATATAAACGAAGAATGATTACAACTTTTGTTTGGGCAAATACTCTAATTATGAGGAAATGGAAAACATATTTAATGATAACTTGCCCGACCAGCAGGCATGTGAAACGAAGAAGATCTTACATGAAGCTAAACCTTGGATGTTTAGCCAAGGCTTTCGATCCAGTACCACACTGGAGAATACAGTATAAGATTAAATGTTTGGAAAAATGTCACATGGCTAACCGTACAAATGGTAAGAACAGATGTTTTCCTTCATTCTATAAAAGGTCTATTTCAGCGCATAAAAATGTCTCTGTCGACGCTATCTTTCCGGTTCATAACGTCTACCCTATACTGCGCACCCGCATCCACTGGCCCTCTTAAGATTCGGAAAAAATGGTACAATTAACTGTGTGGGAGAAACAAGTAAATCAAGGGAGACTAGACTAACCTACATTTAACTGTGATCATTTTAAAGTAGAAAATAAAGAAAACAGTTGCTGGATATTATCAAAACATCACTGTGATGGGTTGTAAAGTAGGTCTCTTGAAGAAATGGCAGATTTCCATATCCTCTGATTCCTTTTATTAATCAGATATTGCTCTATCCCAATGGGTATTGGGTTAAGCTGGAGATAGTAGAATTGGAACTCAACTATTTGCCTTTTCAGGAAAGGTTACATATCCTAAATAATAAAAAGGCAATGGACCCAATGCTAATCACTACTTGATCTGGACCCAATGCTAATCACTACAATGATCTCACATTAACAAAATATTTGGATATTGGTTTGTGGATGGATCAGAAAGTCTTGAGGACAGATAAATATAAATATGCAAAAAAAGTTCAGTTGATAAAGTGCTTGTTATTACTTTTTAATTATATCATATTTGGAACCTATGCTGTGTCACTCTGCATTTTAACTGAACTTACACCATAAATTATCACTTTTATCTAGTGTCATCTAAAAGGGAAACAAGCAATGGAAATAAATCAGAAAAGCTTTAAATTTTCCGGTTTAGCTTTCTAAAATTGAATTTTTTATTAGTGTGATGTTAAAGACAGAATTTGTGGTTTATCTCATCCGAGTGATATGGGATACCATGGCCAAGCCTCTGGGTTATTCCAGCTTGGACCTCTCATTCTAATATGTAAGTGAAGTATGACAAGCATATGTACAATTTAGATTTATTTTATTATAATATAAAGAGATTTCAACCAGGATTTCCACCTCGATAAATTCTGTGAGATGTGGAATTTTTTTTACAGCTTTACTTTTCATAAATGGCATCCTTGAAATGCAAATTCTTCTAATATAATAAGGCTACATTCTCTCATACTGTAATAAAATGGCAAAGCAGCTGAAATATGCTGAGTAGAATCTGCGTTTATGCATACTACACATTGTAAAAAAATATTGATAAAATTCTCCGAATTGAGTTTCTATTATATCAAATTAAATGGTGTGCAACATGGTAATGTGTATGTACTAGCTGCAGCTTTCTCAGTTCCTTAAAGGCTATAATAAATCTCAACCGGGTAGGATTACAGCATTGCTGAATGCTACATAGCACATTTATAGCTTTGCTGATATCCTATATCCCAGAACACATAAGATCGACCGAGAATATCTCAATCTTGTTAATGCCTAATTACATGTTCCTGTCAAGTCTATTTTGAGCACTTCTGTGACTTCACAAGTGACTGGAATGACATTAACCCATTAGTAATTTTACTCCATGTCTAAATTGTGTTAGGCCATCAAACCACTTCTTCAATATATATAAAAATGTGGAAGGTGTTAAAGGACCACTGAAGTTTGGGAAAAACATCCGGTGCTTGTGAAGTGTGTAATAAATCAACACAATTAGCAGCTATGTAAACCATTGTATATTTAGCTTATACGGTTTGTCTGTTTACGTCATGGTGGATGCTATCTTGAACTACTACTCGGTCTTTAGCTTGAGGGGAGCGATATCCTACTGGTGCTTGAGCGTTATTGTCAACTAACTATGTAAAGTGACAGCTTTTCCAATAGAAATTAAAAGAGATGTTATCTGAATCCATGGTTCCTTCCAGGCTTCTAATCCCATTATGACCCGAAACATAAAGTCTTCAGACATCAAAGATTTAAAAATAAATGCTGTATTTATTAATATTAAGCTCTGTAAAGCTTTTTGTACATTATCAAGTCAAGTTCTTCAAGAACACATTCTTTAGATTGTAAGTCTGCGAGTTTTCAATCTTGCATGTCGCTTTGGGGAAAGCTCTATGGAAACTTGATTCTAAGCTAAGGGCCCTCCATCTTTGTAATGTGTTAATAATGAATATGTCTTTCTCTGGAAAATAACTTATGTTTAGCGCTACGGAATATGTTGGCGCGTTACAAATAAACAATAATAACAATATGAATATGACACTTCACTGGTTCCTATAAGATGGCAACAGGATTGCAGGAAAGAAACATGAAATGCTTTAAAGGAAAATGGAAGAGGCCTTGGAGTGACCGCTCCAGTTACCATTGAGTCCCCTTTTTCAAGTTGAGTGTTTTGGGAAAGTTCTCCAATAAAATGTTACGTTCAAAAATATGTTTTATAGGCAAATTGATGAACTGTACAGGGATTTCACTAGTTACTTTGACAGCCCCTATGCAGCACAATTTCAAGTTGCCGTGTAGTGCTATAGACTCTTTTATGCATCTGTTGATGACAAAAAGGTAAATCCCTCAGGAATAATCACATATATTGTTGTCCTACTTACGAATGTTGGTCATGTAATGTTAAAAGTTAAGGGTTTGCGCAATGAGCGACGAAGGCACATAGCACAAGGAGGAGAGGCAGGGAGCCTGTAAGTGAGGTTGCAAGCTAATTTGATATTTATTTGGCGTTTTTGGGAGTTCTGAAAACGTCTAAGCAAGGGAATTTTTTTTCTTAAAGCTGTAACTTTTTTCAAGCCCGTAAATCGGAAACATATTTCGGGCTTGGGGAAAATGAATAATTTACAAAGCCCACGAATAGTTTCACACGTAAATGCAAACAGGAGCACAGAGGAGGGAGGGGGTGGAGAAAGACACAGTGGAGGGAGTGGGGGGAGAGGGTGGAAAGAGACATAGGGGAGGGAGTGAGGTGGAAAGAGACACAGGGGAGAGAGAGATAAGGGGAGGGAGAGGGGGCAACGAGACATGGGAGGGAGAGAGTGGGGAGAGGCTTGCAGTGAGCGCTGAAGGAGGCCCAAAAGTTGCGGGTTGGCGGACGCCTGCAATGAGCCGCAAAGCTGCTCATTGCAGGGCTCCTGATGAGTGCCAATGTTGCTAATCGCGAGGCACGTAAATTAGAAGGGGGGGGGAGAGGCTCGCAATGACACCTGAAGGCCTTTCTTGCGGGGTTCGTAACGAGTGCCAAAGACGCTCATTGCGGGCCACGAAAGTTGCGGGTTGGCAGAGGCCTGCGATGAGTGGCGAGGCACTCATCACGAGGCCCGTAAAGTAGAGGGGGGGAGATGATCGCATTGTGTGGCAAACCGCATTGCCAGGCTTCACATTTTATTGCCGTAATTTTTGATGAGCAAGTCGGTAGTTGCATAAAAAAAGGTAATAAATTAGAGACTGTTCATTTTATTTTACATTCCAAAAAAATTCCAACAGTTCATCAGTTTCATTCTTGTTTTGTATCACTTTGTTGCATTGCGGATCACCGGAATGGAGCTTGCTGCCCAAAGACCACAGTTTGTGAACTTCTGATCTAGTATAAAGCAAATACTCTGTATTTATAAAAAAAAAAGCTTTTGTTAATACAAACACATGATGAGGTGGAATCAATAATGAAAAATTGACATTCAAAATATAAAATAAAAGAATATGAATCAAGATTGAATCTCACTTAATTTATTTTTCTTTATCGCCGGTAGTTTAGTGAACCGAAGAAATGCAATTTACAATAAATAATCAAAACTGTATTTTTAATTTGAAGCTAAAAATAAAATTGGCTCAGTGGGACTTAAGTAATACAGTTCAACTTGAGTAGATGATATTCCTTGGCATGTGGCTGCTTGCTGAAGTGGTTATTTCAGGACATAGAGTAAGCAGTGGGGTTGGAGCTAAGCACTGTAGTCTAAGACATGACTAATTGGCCAGGAGTTTCAGTGCTTAAGTAATACAGGCAAATTACTCTTTGTTCTATTCTAGCCACATTCTCTATTTCTGCTGATGTTAACTTGATGCAAAGTAATATGAGAACCTTGTTCATATTTCAGACATAATGGAACATTTATTTGAGCTTATTTTAAAGTGGGTATTATCAAGTGGCGATCAGTGTTTTCTGTATTCCTGGGTGAATACACATTGAAAGGGTCGAAATAAAAATATATAAATATGTTTGAAGACTTTGAGCATAACTAAGCATTGACATAGTCATCCATATAGTTATTAATTAGAAAACAATGAGCCTCATTCAATTGGACGAATTTGAGATGTTTGATAAGTGAGCTTGCAGTCAAATTTGCAATTCAATTGGAGTCTTTTTGCGGGCTCAGATTGGGTTCCGAGTTACGACCTTGAAAAATTCTTGTCCGTCAAACTCGTAACTTACACCATCCAGACGCCTTTGATGTGTCACTTTCGCAGGGATAAAATAGCAAAGCATTATTTAATTGCTCCAATTCCTCGAGCTCGCAAATGTATCCACACTCGTAAACCACAAATGGAGGAAAAAATCCTATGTGTACTCGAGAGGACCTGCAAAGGTGTTAAACACCAATTCGTAGCACTGTCACTGCAAATAAAACAGTAATCCTGCACTGTAAATTACGGGGAGAGCGACGAAAGGCATTAGAATTAATTGCACAACAGTCTCAAGCCCGCACAACTTCAGGAAATAAGTTTTAGTTTTATGTGTCATTTAGGGGTTAAATGATTCTCGGTATCAATGAGTTAATACATATCAGGCCACCCATATGGACTAGAACAGTATTGGCATTCATTTTCATAATTCTTCAATTTCAAAGCTGTGCAAGTCCAATCCGACCCCGGAACCTGATTAGTTGTAACCTCCACGTTTTTCTGCCGTAATTATGACAGTCTCGGTTTCTATTGGCCGTTTCGAAATGGGCTGTTACTGGCTTGGTAAATGATACGGTTCCCATCCACAATTGCTCCGAACCAGTGCATGGTTTACGGAGCTTGGTTCGAAACTTGTGACCTGGAGCAATTGCATAGCCTCGCAAACGGAGACCAACAGAAGCCCGCAACTCAATCGCGGACATGCGGCTGTCTGTGATCTAGTTACGGCTTGGAATTGAATGGGGCCCAATATGTGTAAGCCTGTGCAAGTCACTGGAGCCATGACACTCCAGTGAAGGTTGTATGTGTGAGAGTGGCGTTTTCATTTCTGCATGAGCACAGCTTGCAGTTATTACTGCAGCCTGCCTTTTGTAAGCATGTGTGGAATAGGGAGTAGGTGTCTAATTAAAAAAAATCTAATTATGTAACACATTTTCCTCACTCTCCCTACCCCCTCCTTTCCAACTCACACATCCACTAATAGATAAAGATAAGCAACACACCCGCGAAGCTTCAAGAAGTCAGGAACTTATGCAATTTGTCAAGATGGAACCGTCTACCTATAAACATAGTCTTCAGAAAGTTGATTTTTTTCTAAACATATTTTTATGTTAAAATGGACAATGGTCCTTTAAATCAAATATATTCCGTGCTATAACACTACATCTATGATATTTTTCACTGAAAGGTATCAATAACTATAGTCACTGTGCTTTTTCACCAAGATGCGGTCAGCACTTTGCATTTACACTAGCAAAATAAGGAAAATATATTATGAACATATAAGAACTAAATGTGTTATACTTGGTGATGCTATTTAGTGGACCAAGTAATTCAAAAGCAGAACTGTAAAAACTTCTAATGAAAGGTGTCATGATCATGTAAAACATTCAAATATATTAAGGGGTTTAATAACAATCATGATGGACGTCACTTTCAGAAAAAGAGGAATGCAAAACCAAGATGTCATGAAGTTGTGGAAAATTGAATCTCAAGTGGCTAAGATGAGGTGAGAAGGGTTGTGATCTCATAGGGAATAGTGCACAGTGTTGGGATGCATCTCACCCACTTGACATGCTCAGTAAATTCCCCTCAGTGGGTATAAGATGTGGAGTTTTAGATTTCTTGGAGAGGTCAAATCTTAGTAAATCTAATTTATAATGTAACATGGAAGTAGAGCGGTATTCCAAGGCTTTTCCAAGATTCATATCTTTATAATAAACATAGCAAGGTAACCGTTCAAATGTGTTGTTTTGCCACTAGATCCCTCTATTCACTAATTGTACTACATGGAAGCATCAAACCATTGGTTTCTTGACTATTCCTAAATTTAAAGCTTATTTCAAGATTAAGCATGCTTGAATTTCCTTAAAGTATTAACCTCAATCACTATTGTTTAGAGACTATTTCATACATTCACAACTATTTTAGTGAATCCGTACCCTTATTATTATCCTTTATTTGTAAAGCGCCAACATATTCTGTAGCGCTGTAGCATGTTACTTCTAGTCATTTGGCGACCAGAAAGAATGTTAATAGGAGTAAAAATAAAAACTTGAAAGACACAATTCAAACAGGTAAATAACACAAAATGACTGAGGAGAGGGGACAGTCTGAGGAGAGGGGGACAGACTGAGGAGAGGGGGACAGACTGGGGAGAGGGGGACAGACTGGGGAGAGGGGGACAGACTGGGGAAAAGGGACAGACTGAGGAGAAGGGACAGACTGGGGAGAGGGGACAGACTGGGGAGAGGGGACAGACTGGGGAGAGGGGACAGACTGGGGAGAGGGGACAGACTGAGGAGAGGGGACAGACTGAGGAGAGGGGACAGACTGGGGGGAGGGGACAGACTGAGGAGAGGGGACAGACTGAGGAGAGGGGACAGACTGGGGAGAGGGGACAGACTGAGGAGAGGGGACAGAAAGAAGAGGGGACAGACTGAGGAAAAGGGACAAGCTGAGGAGAGGGGACAGACTAGAGAAAGGACAGAATGAGGAGAGGGGACAGACAGGAGAGGTGGACAGTCTGGGGAGAGGGGACAGACTGGGGAGAGGGGACAGACTGGGGAGAGGGGACAGAGTGAGGAGAGGGGACAGAGTGAGGAGAGGGGACAGAGTGAGGAGAGGGGACAGACAGTAGAGGGGACAGACTGGGGAGAGGGGACAGACTGAGGATAGGGGACAGACTGAGGATAGGGGACAGACTGAGGATAGGGGACAGATAGGAGAGGGGACAGACTGGGGAGAGGGGACAGACTGGGGAGAGGGGACAGACTGAGGAGAGGGGACAGACTGAGGAGAGGGGACAGACTGGGGGGAGGGGACAGACTGAGGAGAGGGGACAGACTGAGGAGAGGGGACAGACTGGGGAGAGGGGACAGACTGAGGAGAGGGGACAGAAAGAAGAGGGGACAGACTGAGGAAAAGGGACAAGCTGAGGAGAGGGGACAGACTAGAGAAAGGACAGAATGAGGAGAGGGGACAGACAGGAGAGGTGGACAGTCTGGGGAGAGGGGACAGACTGGGGAGAGGGGACAGACTGGGGAGAGGGGACAGAGATAGGAGAGGGGACAGAGTGAGGAGAGGGGACAGAGTGAGGAGAGGGGACAGACAGTAGAGGGGACAGACTGGGGAGAGGGGACAGACTGAGGATAGGGGACAGACTGAGGATAGGGGACAGACTGAGGATAGGGGACAGATAGGAGAGGGGACAGACAGGAGAGGAGACAGACAGGAGAGGAGACAGACTGAGGATAGGGGACAGACTGAGGATAGGGGACAGACTGAGGATAGGGGACAGACTGAGGATAGGGGACAGACTGAGGATAGGGGACAGATAGGAGAGGGGACAGACAGGAGAGGAGACAGACTGGGGAGAGGGGACAGACTGAGGATAGGGGACAGACTGAGGATAGGGGACAGACTGAGGATAGGGGACAGACTGAGGATAGGGGACAGATAGGAGAGGGGACAGACAGGAGAGGGGACAGACTGAGGAAAGGGGACAAGCTGAGGAGAGGGGAGAAACATTATTACTGATTTTTACTTTTTCAATAGTAACACAGGTGCACAGTGATTGAATAAGTGAAGCGAATAATCATTTTAATGACAAATTGGTCGCCATAAAAAAGTAAAATTAATAAAGAGAGCGTTATTTGTGAAGCTATATAAAGAAAATATATATTCAAGTGGTAAAAGTTATTTTAAATTAGCATTTTGTTGATTTTTATGAATCTTTTGAGTAATTGAGCTTGGAGCCAAGTTTTGAAAACAATATGTGAAAATGGGAGTGGTAAAACATATCAATATTAATTTACTGATGACTTGTTCTCCTCCAAAAAAAAGTGGAAGGTTATAAACTGCTTTCACAAGTCCTTTTTTAAATGATATTTTATAAATATGTAACCGTTTATTTGATAGGATGGGTCTTATAAAGAGCCCGAATGCATCATTTTAAAAAGAGGTTTCCTAAATGTTTGATAAATCCATCTTGGATTCCTCGCTTGATAAAATGAGACAGGTACAAAAAAAACCTCACTATTTAGATTCATAAGAAAACACATCTCTTGAATTTTGGTGGCAATATCTTGCTGTATATTTCTGCCGGCTCTACGGGGCACAGAATGCCTTGCAAGATAAGAAGCAGAGACGTCGGGAAAAATTGATATATTACACAGGTATCATTTGTCTGATGGTAAAATGTTCCAGGAATACAATCTCAGGCTACATATTACCTGTAAATGTTAAATTGTATTTACGCTGATATACAGTAGAGGCAAAGACCAATTCCATAACAGTTATCGGCTTTATTGCAAAACTCCCTACCATATATCATGGTGTATCACTGTAGGGCACAGCACTCGGGTGGATTCACACAGAATACTTTGACACGTCTTGAAGGAGATTTCGGAAACAAAACGGATGTTTGAAGAGGAAACTTTTTGTAATTTTTAAAGCTCAGTAGTACTTTCTATAAGAGCTTGCTAAGTAGGTTAATAGAACAGTATGGTGGTAATAGAACAGTTAGGTGATAATAGAACAGTATGGTGGTAATAGAACAGTTAGGTGATAATAGAACAGTATGGTGGTAAAAGAACAGTATGGTGGTAAAAGAACAGTATGGTGGTAAAAGAACAGTATGGTGCACAACGATAGCCGACAACTGTTCTTAATCTTCAACTACAAGCTGATGACATTTAAACTCCCATTTCTCTCCCTATTGGCAAACCGGTCAGCTTTGATCCATTGCTGTATATATGATATAGCCAAAACAGTTACCCAACAATAAGTATTGCAACAATTTAAGGACTATTTTAGGTTAGGAATAAATTCATATCTTTAAAAAAAATAGTCAACTAAAAGCCAAAAGAATAAAATCACGTTTTAGAAGAATTCTTACCTTTTTCTTATTTTACTTGTATCTGTGGGACTCAATATTGGAGCTGCAATGAACCACCCTGTGCCATTTAGTGGTGTGCGGGTTATTCATCATAGACTAGTCCTCTGGACTAGCGGTACTATATGCAGTGCTCTAGTGTCATGGTTGCTTTACTATATTAAAATACTGGGTGCAATGTAATTGTTGATGTAGATAACAGTTCTTCAGATTGCTTATGCTCTTTTTAGAACCTACAGCTGTACATGGATAGGATACTCAGCTTGTGTTTAATCCAGCCTTGGCTTTGCATAAAAGCTGTGTAATGCAGCGACATATGTTTAAAGTAAGCCATGTTTGAAAATGGCTATGGATTGAAGGGCGAGGCATTTGTGGGCACATTTGCATGTCACTGCTCAGCTTCCCAGAATGCAGTGTGATAACAGTTTTTCGCAGAATTCTGAGCAGGAAACAGGTCTTTTAGACATTCAAATGTGAACACAAATGTACTATTTATTTACTGTACTACTGTACGGTGGAGGGCTTCTATCGCTCTTTTGCCCACCATATTATAAATGATTGTTGTGGTGAACTACCTACTCATAAGATCCACAACAGAAGCTGAGATCCCGCTCCACACTGATGATAGCCAGTAAACTTGAAACAGCTGTACATGGATTGGATACTCAGATTATGTTTAATCCAACCTTGGCTTTGCATAAAAGCCGTGTAATTCAGCATGCATAAGTTTACAGGAAGCCATGTTTTAAAATGGCTATGGATTGAAGAGTGAGCCATTTGTGGGCACGTTTGCATGTCCCAGCTTAGCTTCCCAGAATGCAGTGTAATAACTCTTTTTCTTGGAATTCTGAGCTGGAAGCAGGTTTTTAACTTGTTTTAGACATTCAAATGTGAACACAGATGTACTATATATATATATATATATATATATATATATATATACACATACATATACACACACACACACTCATAAATGTGTGTGGGGGGCTATTTTGTTGTCATTTATCTTATACTGTGTGACTTGGCAAGCAATAACTTGTTTACACCTTCTTAAACCAAGGCAGATCTCAGGGAAAGCCCCATGTGGAGCCAACTCAATGTTTCAGCTACTTGTAAACAATGTTAGAGTTCAGCATTTGCAGTTCTCCTGAGCCGGGTTGCAAACAAACAACCTCTAATTATTCTAGGTAGTATTTTAAATTTGTATTCTGACATAATTAGCTAAATCTCAGCTTCAGACTACTGAATATATTACATTGTAATAGTGTCTAAAATGTCACCATGGCTTAATAACTTTGTGTTAATGTCACGATTGTATTTTCCATATAAAAAATATATATTCTATATAATATTATGATATCTTGGTTTGGACATAAGTGTAAGACTATGTTCCTTTCCTGGATTTGGGGATACCATGCTTTGTTTGGTAACCTAACCGCCTGGAGTCTCGGTGAGGTGTAGAAAGAAATCCTTGGCATAGAGTTTTCATCAACACTTAAAGACCTTCTATTACGAATACTATTCATGGAAAGAATAAAAATGGCTCCCAAAAGTAAAGCAAAATTGTATATAAAAATAAAAATTTAAAGCAGTATTTTTGAACATTCTACAAATATTTCCCTATTATTATTCTACATTCTTTAAAAGGAGAATGACATTGATATCTACATTTTATCAGTTTATACACATTAAAATACACCTGATTTTTACAAATATATTAAGAAATAAACTGGACAAATAGCCCCTTGGGTTTGACCACCATTAATTTGTATGCTCTTTCTATAATAGAATAATTTCACAGAGCAGAATCTTTGTATATTAAATTAAAATCGTATCGTTCCTCTGATTTTGGTTATTAATATTGAAACCTAAATCCCTTTTTTTACATTGGGAATTGATTCTTCATTTTCAGTTACTTTAACATTATTATAAATGGAGCAGCTTTTGTGTATTCTTAACTAATTACTCTTCGTTTACTGTAATTATGCATCTCAGAAGCCAGATATTTATTGGCCAAAAAATTCACTAAAACATATTTTAGATTTTCAAGACTACACTGTTGACATTTATTATTGTAGCAGAAGTCAATATGCTGGGTGGGCCTAGGTGAGTGTATGGCGTATGGCAAGTAAACAGGCCTAACAAACTAGAAGTTTGGATATAATATTTCTATATGACAGATCTGGAATCAAACATTTTGGCTTCAACAAATCAACTTCCGAGCTGGGAGGAGACATTGAATACACAGGAAGTGTCTGTATGCAGAATGGAATGTGCCAGGTCCATCGGCCAGTGCTCTTAGCAAGATTAAATAGAAATGCATTTGTTTACAAGGAAATGAGTATATTTCCTGTTTTCTGCCTGCCAGTCCACTAGGTGGCTAACATTTTCGTCAATTTCTTGTTAGTGTAAAGCTTATCATCTGCCACTACCCTAACCCATAACACCTAATCCTAACACCTAAATCTAACCCCAAACCCTGACCCAGAAATCTAACCCTAAAACCAAACCCTAACCCTAAATCTAACACTAATCCTTATATCTAACCCTAACTCCAACCCCTAACCCTAAAACCTAAATCTAACCCTACCCCTAAATCTAACACTACCCCCAACCCTTAATGCATAAATCTAACCCTAAAACCTAAATCTAACCCTTAAATATAACCTTAACCCCAAACCCTAACCCATAAATCTAACCCTAACCCAAACTCCTAAATCTAAACCTAAACCTAACCCTAAATCTAAACCTAAACCTAACCCCAAAATCTAATCCTAAATTCAAAACCTTACCCCTAATCCTAACCCCAACCCAAGAAAAAATTACGAAAATCTTGGCTGCACGACCTGGTAGTCGCTGGCTGAAAACTGCTAATGGGCCGAAAACAGAAAAAGTCCGTAAATGTTACTTTGGTCAGTTTTCTTCTCTATTGTTTCCTAACACTAGACATGATAATAGGAAATTGTTTTCTAGAAGGCAATAAATAAACAAACAAAACTTTTATATTTTGCAACTTTTATATACTCCTTTTTTCTAACAATGGCTAATTTACAGTCCTATCAGATAAAAGGGATGCTTAAATCAGACCTCCGAAATAATGAAACAACTACCACATAATGGCTTCTACAGAAACAATCCGAGTCATGTGACAGCATTGAGGTGGAGACAGCCCCAACACCTCAGTCATGTTAAGAATCATTTTAATTTTTTTTACATTAATTATATAAATACTCATTTCTTTAACTAACAACTAGATAATCACAACACTTTACCTTTAAGCTGGCCTTTTAAGGTGCAGTAACTTATATCTTGTATTATCACAATGTTTTGTTTGCAGACAGAAACCTCAGGGAAACACAAAAAACACACTAACTGTCCTTGTGGTAGTTTCACACACGATCACACTACACAAAGTGACAAATACTAGAAGAGAAGATTCCTAGTAGTTTTATTAGGCACACAATATCACTATTTTTAATGTGAATAAAATATTAAAATTGCAATGGCCACCCATACTTTCAAATTATCAAACACTGCATCAAGTGTATTCATTTCTGCCAATCAATCCAACACCAGTTAAATGAAAATGCATATCCCCGACAAACAGACACCACTTATGTCCTACAGAGATGAGGAAAGACACATTCCAAGCCCGTAAGTGCAATGTGAGACTCACAACGGCTGCGGGCTTGAAATTTGGCCGAGTTATAAAGCTATTCAATTCGAGCAGGGGGCGAGCTACAGACTTAAGACGCAAAACCTTTTGGCTCCATTTGTGGGTTACGGGATTGATTGCCAGTAAATTTGTTGCAGTTTCATAGCGCGATTGGAACGTAACCGTTACAGGCTTGAAAGAACAAAGGATTTGCGGGCGCGCAAGTCGAATTCTCACGTCCCATAGGGTTTTTTCATCCCTACCCGCAAGTCGTCTAGGGGTTGCTTTACATGGCCAATTTAATAGCCGTAAGCCTTGCGGGCTGCGTTATGGGCTACGTTTTTACATGTTAGGGGAATTTAATAAGGCTACTAGACTTGCTGCCATTACTTTACATGAGGTTTAGTGTGGTCGTTTGTATAGTTCCGGCCTACAAACAAGGAAAGTGCCAAGACGTTTATATGTATATATATATATATATATATATATATATATATATATATATATATATAAGTGCTTAGTCATTCAGTCATGTCTGATGCTCCATGACCATATGGACTGCAGTGCGCCAGGCTCATCTGTATGTTTCTGGCTACGCTTATCCATACGGTTATCTTGGCAAAGTGGGTTGTCTGGCCTCTCTGCTATGACCAGCCCATCTTGGGTAACCCTTCATGGCATATCTTACAGCTTCATTGAGATACACAAGCCCCTTCGCCACAACAATGTAATGATCCAGAAGGGGGTATATGTATATATATATTTATATATATATATATATATATATATAGCAATTTCTTATTTAGATACATTTTTCAGTTAGTCCTATATTAAACATGGGAACTTCAGCCATGGTTACCAAACATTGGAGTGTGTTAGGGATTTTTCTGTTACTTCCAATATATCTATTTTTAATTTAGTCTTCTTGCACTCTTTCTGCAAATCTACTTAGAGTCCCCATCCCAATGGATCATCGATCTCAGAATTCTCATAAATAAATAAATCCCCATTCTAGTAATAGTGTATTGGTCACCAATTGTATACTGTAAACTCTACTATATGTTAGCAGCAGTAACATTGTTTTCTGAAATACTAGCATAATATTTTTCTTGCTTTGTGATTTTATATTTCGAAAAGGCTTGTTAACATATTACCTCCAGCCAAAGAACAATCAATAACCACTTTCACACCAATGAAAATAAAAGAATAAGTAATAAAACACTAAAATTCAGAAGAATAATTACCTGTCTGTGAAATGTTTCTGCTTCTGCACAGATGACTCATTTACCTTCGGTATCCACCTAGTTTTAAGTAGAAAATAACTTGACCTTAGTTACTAGGTGTGACGTTTGTAGTCAACAGATATATGTATGTAGATATCTATCTATCTATCTATCTATCTATCTATCTATCTATCTATCTATCTATCTATATACACACACACACACACACACAGTGACTCTCAGTCAACCAGAACTCAAGCAACCAGAAAAAAAAATGAATCCTGTACTTTAAATAAATGCTCCTAGATGTCATCCACTGTATGTCTCTGCCATTCAATGTTACCTGGAAGCAGACAGGCATGAGTGACTGAGCCATCAGTGCAGGTACGGTGGGATGGTGGGCTTACGGGTGTTAGGTTGACAGGTTTTAGGGTTAGGGGTGTAAGGGTTAGGGTTAGGCTAGGGGGTGTAAGGGTTATGGTTAGGCTGCGGGGTGTAAGGGTTATGGTTAGGCTGAGGGGTATAAGGGTTAGAGATAGGCTGCGGGGTCCAAGGGTTCCTGGTGTTAGGTCATAGCACTTGCGCCCTTTCGTCGGCGCCCATTTGCCGTCCACTTTACAACTGCGCTCTGCTGTCGGAGCGCATTTGGCATTCATGCTAAAGTCGGGGGGGGGGGGGGGGACGTTAAATCTTATCACAAAATGTACCCACCTCACTTTTGGAGGAAACTAGTATATTAAAAATTAAATGCCAATACGAATTTGAATATATTGGTATGACGAAAGATTATTGAACGTATTTTTATACTAAAATGATTAAGCCGTTGGCTAGAAATACGTTGCATTACCGAGAACTTTAGATGACACTGAGTGATCCAGACCCAAAATCCCAGGCAAATCTACCCTGAACAAGGTAAACAGCAAACCCTGACATTTATAAACCTATATTATTTACCAGTTAAGCCTTATTAAATTGCGATTTGGCCAATTTAATAGGCCTCTATTTAAGCACATAGTATATATTTTTTTACAGAAGTTTTTAGTTAGTTAGTGAAGACCTTGCCTTTGGATAGAAGTTCACTAACTAAAAACTTCTGTAAAAAAAATATGCTGTGTGCTTATATAGAGCCCTATTCAATTGGCCGAATCGCAATTTAATAAGGCTGTCAGTTACGACTCGCATTAACCTTCATACAGTGTCATTTTTATCATCTCTTTCTTCTATTTCACCTAAACAATTCCAGCTTTTTTGAATGGGAGGGTAGGCTTATGAATTGTTATTTTGATGTTATTGTTGTAAAAGTGTTTACTTTTTTAATTAAATCATTTCTGAATAAGGAAAATTCATTTAGATGGATTCTAGATTATTTAAAAACCTCTGTTTGGGCATCGAGGTTGAATATTATATTTTTTGAGGGCTTTGCACCCTTCAATACACTGAGAATAAAGTAGACTTTTCAGCTTCTGATCTTAACTGATACTGATGTGCAGCTGAACTAATTTTTTCGTTGACTTTCTCAATGTCATTTGTGGTTTCACTCATGGGAATCTCACTCCTAACTAAAGACACACAGCTCTATTTCGGGAATGGAAGGTCCTGTCATACTATCATTAAATCTGCTCAGTAAATGAGGTGCAAAAATGACTTCAATCTTATAAAGAATTAACCAAAGCTGTTCTCAACATAAAAAAAGACATAAATAAACAAAAATCGGCTACTTTGTTCTTTGTGTGAAGCTCTGCAGAGTTAGAAACAGTAGAACCAATAGCAATATTTCCATTGTGTTCTTTGCACTGGAAAGTATTAAAGGACCTCCATAGTGCATTTACACTTAGAGCTCATATGTTTGTTGAGTATAAACTATTAAGAACTGTATACATTTTAAAATAACTAACATTTAAGATTGTGTCAGTTTTCCCTACAAGCACATCGGTTCATCTTCTCCTACGGGGAGTAGCCTGCGCTAACTGGAAGCTGGATTACAAAAAGGTTGACCAGTCAGACTCTGGTTAGGATGTGTATTCATACAGATTTGCTCTCTGTATTACACAGCTTTAAACAAAGCATAGGATTGGATTATGCACAAGGCAGTGATAGACAGTCCTTGTTTTGAGGTTAATGCCTCTCGTCAGTGTCGGGTTGGTCCTGGTTTGTGTATGGTATTTTGAATTTAAGAGTATTTTAGCCTTTTGGCTAAGATCAAGTGTAGTACCTGCCCGGTAGGGGTCAAGTCTCTGCCAGGATGTGAGAACAGGGAAACACTTGGTCCTCTGGCCAGAGGGTCACTTTTTACTATATAATCTGTTTTTTTAACTAAATATGATAATGGCCTAAATTTTACAACACAACCATTACATTTTGAACTTTGTTTTATACAATTTTTCTTTCCTGTAGGTATTCATTTTATGTTTTTGCCTGCAGCTGCCTTTTACTTCCTGGGGTGGGCGTGTCCTTGTAAACTTCCTGTATATTCAAAGTCTCCACCTACCTCAGGAAGTGATCTGCTAAAAGCAATATGGCAGATTCCACAGCAGCATAAATGTATGTAAAAAGACTTAGAGACTGTGTTATTTATTAAATTTGAATCATATGACAAAAGTGGTCCTTTAAGAGCACCCAGATTTATGCCAATAACAGTAGCCCCATAACGTACAGTCGGGCTGGATCTACTTTTTTGAAGCCCCTAGGCAGTGAAGTGCAGTGAAGCCCCTCACATGGAAGCACCCCTAGGCGGCTGCCTAGTTGGCCAAATGGGTAATCCGGCCATGCATACTTTTTTGAAGCCCCTAGGCAGTGAAGTGCAGTGAAGCCCCTCACATGGAAGCACCCCTAGGCAGCTGCCTAGTTGGCCAAATGGGTAATCCGGCCATGCGTTCAGTTGGCCCTGCATCTTTACACCCTCAGCACCTGCAGTAGTTCTGTCCAGGCTGATGGTGAATGCATTGCTACTTACCATGATGGTGATGTGGTTGCTGCTACCCATATTACTACTTACACTACATAATTAAATGACCGGAAGAAATTAAAACAAGCTAAAGAATATTAAAACACTTTCTTTGTTTGCATCTCTCTCGTACTTTTGCAACTAAACATGGTTATATTCCAAAGTGCAAGAAGAAATCAGTATGCATATGTTGTGTCAAATTAGTTATAACTGTCTAATAGCATAGTAATTATTAGAGAAACTCAAAATCATACTATGATGAGATCATGTATCCAAAATATTTCATAGCTAATCTTAAAATTGAATTTATAAGCACAGTTTAACACAGACTGTGATACCTGATATTTTAAGCCATTATTCACTGCTGGAGCCAGAGTGGTGTCAATTTAATTTCTTACTCTTGAATTAATTCCAAAGTAAATGCATGTTTGTACAAATTCACCCAATTCAACAAACCACTTAAGGTATTGCAATGTGTTGAATTTCTGAAGCTTGTTAAGTTGGGATCCATACAGTAAAATGGATAGATACATTCATTTTGACTTGAGATATCTGTAATGTACTATACAGGGATGATATTTTTGGTTTCAGATGTTCTAGAATCCTCTCTGGAACATTCTTCTATTTTGCAAGCAGAAAGAACATGCACCTTGGAACATCTGTACAGTGAGCTATATGTACATAAATCATTCGAGCATTTTAGGACCAAATTATTAAAACAAAACTTTATTATTTAAGTGATCTTAGATTGTTTTTTTTATTTGGCTTTTGGCTTGTGTTTATTGTGTGTTTTTTTGTTGTTGTTTTTGTGTGTATTTGTTTGTGTATGGTAGTGAAATAATTAATACATTAATAAATGAATATACTTTACCTATTTGGAAGTAATATATGCAGGAAGCATTATGCTGAAGAGCTGACAATCTGTTTTGCTGTTCCTGTAGCATACAATGTAGGTTTGCACTGTTGTGGAGCTGAGGTGCAAGTGTCAGCAATGTGTGCAGTGTGTAGTGTAAATAGGCTGCATGCGTGAGGGAAAGCAGTTAGGGTAGCTGTGTACTTCCGCATTGTGTAAGTTAGTGTTGTAAAATGGCGGCTAATGTGTATGTGCTAGGCGGCTGTGTATGATGGAGCGTCCTTGCTAATAGTGTATCTTGTACCTCATACGGCTTTTTGCAAATCCGTATGTTCTTGGTGGTGTTTGCGTGTTTAGGGTCCTGTAGCCTCGTTTTCTTTTTTTCAGAAGATACATAGATGCAATTTCCATGGAAGCTCCTTGGTCCCACAGTCTATATTTATGAATACACAGACATACAGTACAGTAGCAAACTACATAAGAGGACCTTCTGCCTTTAAAAGACTAATGTGCAGAGGATGTTCCAAACGTATACAGTTGTTCTTTACTTTAAGTGAGTTCAAAATCAATGTGAAGTCTTATAAGGATGGATGAGACCTGGGCCACTTGTAGCCACCACTGATTTACATTGAACAGCTATGTGCTTTCTGATATTTCTACATATTCTAGAACGTTATTCATTTATCAATATATGGTTCCACAACAGGGATCATCTACCAGTGTAGCTAAATGTATCGCTTTTCCACATTTTGCACTGTGATTTCAAGATTTTTTCCTTATGATAGCATAGTGTAAATATTTAGTAATAAAATCAGAGGAGCTAAATCTGAGAACAAACAACCCCTAAGTAGATATGTTCTATAGACCTGGTGACCTACTACTGTACTTTGCCCTTCACATAGAGAAATATCCTGTAGTCCGGTATATCAGTCTGGTCTAACTCAATAGAGTGATCCAGCCCTGAAATACCAGGCAATTCTACCTTGGATATGAGAAACCGCAAACCACAGATGTATAATTTGGCCTCTCTTGGGCCTCATCAGTACGGTGTAGTAGAATTCCATAATGTACAGTGAGCAAGGAGTCCATGTGTGGAGCCCCCTATCACCCTTAGGGAGACAAAATCCCTAAGGGTCGTTTGGACCTGGTTTCGACCTGGTTACCCACTCTGAGAGCAACCTCTTTTAGCTCACTTGTGCCCTTCACAGGGAAAAATATCCTGTAGTATATCAGTCCGCTCTCATTCATAATAGTGATCCAGCCCCGAAATACCAGGCAATTATACCCTGAACAAGAGAAACAGCAAATTGTTGCTTATGTAAATATATAGTCTTTTTTGGTAAACAGCAATTCATTCACAGCATTATCACATCATTGACAGGAAAGCAGTACTGCCAAATCCATTTCATCAAATTTAGCAAAATTTACATTTTCATATCAACCCAGAAGCTTTCTAATTTTTTTGCTCCATTAATGCATATTAATTACAAATACTATTTTTTAAATAGCATAATATTTACAAACAGTCTTATTTATCTACCCTTACTGAAAAGCTTTCTGAATTAATAAAACTCATCTCCTCTCCCTGACAGATCCTGGAATCATTTGCATGCTTTTTCAGAAGGAAAATAAATATACAGACTAATATTACTGTGGTTTAACACAATCACACTAATATGCCCTTTTCTTTGGACTGAGCAAGGCAATTAACTTCATACTTTACTTACTTTTATTATCTACATGGTCTGTTGACCTCTCTCTTTAATTCTTGTCAGTACAAATATTACTGAATGGAAGAATAGTCATACTTTATGTTTAACTTAATTAAATGACAAAGTAACAACAATAATCTTTCGGCAAAGAATGTTCCCAATATTAAAAACCGTTGAAGATTAGAAAACAAGTGAATTAGGTGGAAGTAAATGGAAAACAAAAGACCTAGGCGCCAATTTCATACAGTAATTGTTTGGCTTAATTTTGTTATATTTAAAAGTACGCGGTAGAACATCACATAATGCAAAATAGCATCAACTGCCTGCAAGGTATCCTAATGCATTTTAAAAATGAATGGACCATTGTGTACATCTTTTTGTTCTATAGGATAATGGGTGAAATAATTTTAAATATGAAATATTCTTTACTGGAAGCTTCCATTTTGTTTTCTTGCCTGCGTCTATTCATTTCTCAGGAGGTGGTGAAACAGGCTGGGAGTACTAGCAGTTGTAACCTTCAAATTCCCATTGTATAGATAGATGCTTCCTGAGAATTTTAAGTCCATTAACACATCCGGAAGTTGAATCCAAAATGGTAGATTCCACACAAGCCTAATTGCAAATAAAAAGTAATAAATTAGAGGCAGGGACAGATAGAGTACTATAGAGGCTCGAAGCACTTGAAAGATTTTGGTGCCACCATATATGCCTAATTCAAAATATAAACCATAATAGACCGTTACAAGATTGCAATTTTGTCGTATTCCCAAGATTAATGGATATCATTAACCCCTATTACAACTATTTTCATTTTTTTGTTTATTGTATATACATTACATGTATGTACTTTTGTGATTTATTGTGGGAGACCCTTTTTTTGTGAAACAAGCTGTAACAGTTTTGAACCATATGGTTCATGGTAAATTTGGCAATTAAACTTGTTGTGGTGCCTTCTTTCCCATGATGCCTTAGCACATGTTTATTTTGCTTAATGGTTGATCCAATCCTGAATAGAGGCTGTATTATTTATTTTTCGATTCTAAAAACGTTTCTCCTATTTTCGAGCGTAGTTCTTCCAAAGAGTAAATTTACATATTTATACACAATGACTCAAGAATTTGAGGACCATGCCTATAAGAAAATACATTTGTGGTGGGTGCTCCGAGTCTGTTCTGTGGAGGGGCAGATTATCCTCTCCATCAGTAGACACAATTTTTTTACTCCACTACTAGCATATCACTCACTCTCGCTCTACTTCAAAACACTTTTTCACTTAATCTATTATGCAATCCCTCCGTGATCTACCACTTATCTTTCTCCCAAAGTAATTTCATCATATTAATACACATATAAGAAAAGGGTTAAAACCATTGGGTGGATTCTTTAAGGCATCATGAGTTTTTTATGTGGCTATTCAAGTGATCCATGTTATCCGTCAATCTAGAGAGGTGGTCTACGATCACTACAATAAAAGTGCCAAACTAAATAAATATTAAATTCAGAATATCAATAGCTGTAGATTAAAAGACCACTGTAGTGCATTTAGAAGTAAGAATCATATGTTTTGTGGATGTAGGCTATAAAAACATTTTGCAGTTGAAAATAAATAAAAGTTAATATTTTGATCTTATTTTTGAATATGTCACTTTTCCCTCAAGCAGAACTGCTTATCTCATCCTACCAGTGCATACCAGAAGGCGAGGAGCTGGAATAAAAAAAAAAAGGCTGATCAGTCATACTCTGGTTTAGCCTGAGCATGATCAGTAAATGGAAGGAGGCTGTTCTTTCATCTGTGAAAGGGGGCAGAGCTAATTATGTCATTGGACAAAGCTAGTGACATCATAGCCCCGCCTGATTTCGAACTCCATGATGATCCAGCCCCCAGGCAGAACTGGTCACAACTTCAATTAGGTGGAAAAGGCAGCTCTGCTTGAGGAGAAAACAGACAACTTTAAAATAAATACAATATTTGTTGTCCTACTTTTAAACTGCACTATTTTAATGATCTATGACAACTAACAAATATATGTGATTTAGTTGTAAATGCACAACTGTAGTCATTTAATGAGAGATAGAGGAAAATATAGTAAGAGCAAGTGTTTTTTAGTAAGAGAGAGTGTGATGAGTTATGGAGTGAGAAAATGAAGTGTGTGCTGTTAATGAGGACCTTCTCTACCACCCCAGAACACAATAGGCTTATGAGAACCATCTAACCCACTATTATATGTGTAATGGTAACCACAGTTGGAAAGTCACTGTACATCCTTCACTGCCACAAAACAGTGACACCCAAAAAGTAAATTTTCCAAGTGGTGAAATGTCGATCTACGATCCTCTTCACAACGATTTAGGACATATACATCACATTCTCCCAATATAAGATCACCACCATTGACTGTAGAGTTCTTGTTGGGGGTTTAGAGGGGATGTGGATTAATATGAGGTGTAACATAAGAATGTGAGGAAGAATTGACCACCAAAAACAGATCTTATTTAACTTCTGTCTGAACACCATACATTAACATAATATTATGTAATATCTGGGTAGTCTTGAATATATATCCCCTTTTAAAAAAAATGTCACATTCATAATTCTAATAATTTGGATGCCTGAGAAAAGAAAAAAAAGAATTCACCCTTATTCATATACACATTTAGCTTTTTAAATGTAGTTTCTTTACAAGGAAAACTTGACAGAATCCTAGAAAAAAAGGTATGTAAATCCTTAGATAGCGGCAGAAAACCTTTGGCACTAAAGGGAAAACCAAAACTTGGTTTAATCAAAACTGTGATTTGAAGCTGAAATCGTACAACGAAACAGAAAAAAAAAAAACTTAAACTTTCAAGATATGGAAAAATGGGTCACAGAAAAGTTTGGCAAATCTCTAAGTGGATACAAATTTTTACTAAAGTTTTGCAAATCTCTAGGTGCATGAAAATTTGACTCAGGCTTTGTGTTCTAGACAATTGATCTTGGATACTTTTACACAATTGGACTGAAATGTTGCCTTGTTCCCTCCAGCATAAACCTGACAGCAAGAAGATGGAGAAAGTACCTGATCCATATACATTAACTTCTGACTGAGTAAGAGAAACTACAGAAGAGAACATAAAATGGGATACAGAATTAAAGGATAAATACACAAGGGAATCATTTTTCTAACAAATGGTACAAGTATTTTACAAAAGTAACTACTGGAAATGAGGCCTATTGCAAACCAATAGCATCAGCGCCTTGCTTACTTAGTTGCCCTGATGAAATTACCAAATCAGCAGACCTCTGAACTGTTTGATGAGCCAGTGTACACACTTTTTAAACCTATTTTTTAGTTCACCATTAATTAACATTAAAAATACATGTGCAAACAGCAGCAAATCAAGACTTTGGCCAGAAAATATAATTTTAAATCACAATTCACTTCATTCATTTATTTGTATTAAATACAATCTACTTTATTAATGGCCACTGCACAAAAAGTATTAAATGAGGTTGTATGCATTTTTACAAAAATGTTACTGCCTCTTGTCATAAACAAAACATATTTAAATTCATGTGTTTTTAATAACTCATACCACTGTATTATTGCTCAGTGGCTGACAGAAACAAGCTAAAATTGCTCTTTTAATGCTAATTTGCCAAAATGTGCATCCAGATTGCCAAATTAATTATACATTCAAAGCATTTTATTCAGCACTGGGGCTTATTTTTAGAAAAATCCAACAAGAACAAGGAAGGTGTCTTCTAAAGTAGGATATTTTTTGTAAATAAAATCTAACTCCTAATTACTAATAATATGTAATGTAAGATATTTCAAATAGCATTATATATGGGCATGTGCTGCTCAGCATAAGTATTAGATAATTAGATATTATTTTTTTATTTTAATTTATTTAATTGGTCTTTTTCATTATTGTGAGATCAAAAGTTAAAATAACACTGTAGTCACATATTTACAAATGGATACAACATTTTTAGAAATGGGTTGGCTTGTAAAATTAAGTATTACAGCTAAGAGACAGCAACTAAAATGCTGGTATTTATAATAGGAGCGGTTGCATATATTTTGTGGATATATAGTGTGAAATACTATCTAGCAAAGCAAAACTGTGCAGGTACTGTATTACTAGTGGGAATCATATGATCCATCGCTGATTTCTCTATTTTAGCTAAATACTAGTCCTGTGAGCTATCTGCGTCATTCAGCCAGTTAGACCCGATACACATCACCAATCCACACCCCTTCCACGCATCCCCGATATGCATTAGGGTTTCGGGTATGTGTATCAGGGATGCGTCCCAATACAATTCCACAACCTGATACACATCCCTAATACACATCACAGCAACATCTATAGGTTTCATCCGGTTACTGACAGGATGGATGATCCTGGAGGAAATTTACTCCCACTACTAACTCATTTCCGTTTAGAGATCACCAAAATATTTCACATAAGGATTAGGGCATCTTTACAAAAAAAAAACTATAATGCAAAAACATAAATTAGATGTTTAAACATTTGTATTGATTTTCATTGGGATGCATTACAAAAGTGATTGAATATTTAACAGACATTAAAGGGTCACTGTAACAATACATTTACAATTATGTTATCTGTATTGAGAAAAAGGTGTCCAATAAAAAAAAACATTAAAAGGACCACAAACTGTGTGTGTAACAACATCAGCATAAAGCTTACATTTAAAAAAAAATTTTTTAGTAGACACTAGAGATGTCGCGAATAGTTCGCTGGCGGACTGTTCCCGGCGAACATAGCATGTTCGCGTTCACAACAAACTGCAAACATATGCGATGTTCGATCCGCCCCTATACTTTATCATTGAGCAAACTTTGACCCTGCAACTCACAGTCAGCAGACAAATTCCAGCCAATCAGCATCATACCCTGCCTTCCAGACCCTTTAACCTCATGGACAGCAGCCATTTTGGAATCATAACTAACTTGCAGTCTTACTGAGAGGAGGCTGAGTGTAGGTGATACTGCATCAATAGGGAAAACCATAGCTAGGCTACTGTACACAGTGTGCAATACAGTCCTGAAGGACTCTTTTGATCTCTGCTGCAAGGACACCCCTGTGTCTCTTCCCCCTCTTATCATCATCCTCCCCTCACCTTAGCACCCAACCCTAACACCCCTCACACTTATCCCTAAGACCTAACACCCCTCTCACACTTATTCCTAACATGCCTCACCCTAACACCCCTCACACTTATCCCTAACACCCCTTACACTAACTGAAGTTGGTTGCTAGTTCTTTCTCCAGTTGATCACGACTTGTTTGATGTCTGCTATTACCTGCCCATCTTGGGTGACCCTACATGGTTTAGTTCACAGTTTCATTGAAGTATGAAGTCCCTTCACCATGACAAGGTAGCGATCTAGAAGGGGTTTTACTAATGTATCTTTCATTTATTACCTGCTATATTTATTTATAATGCAGTAGAGCCACCATTTTTGTTTCCGTTGATGCAACTGCTACAGAGTATCAGGGTATCAGCGATTTGTGGATATCTCTTTAGTTTATAAGGACATGTCGTACGGACACATCCTACATATCCTAATTCATCTTGCCAACACGAAAGGATAATTTTGTATCCAATGATAAAATAAAGGCTATATATTTTCTTACTTTCTAAAAATGTTGTGTCCATTATTCCGTGCTGTAAATACGGTTCTATGGTGTAATTTTAACTTTTTACAACCAATAATGAAAAAGAACAATCAAATAAAACACTCCGTTAAAGAAAATAAAATGAAAAAAATAATCTGATGAACATGTATCCAATTATCTGATACTTCGGTAGTTTCAACTGTAAACTTCCAGGTAGTTGAGCAGCCATGCACATATGTAACTTAAGGTGTTTCAAATAGCATTATATATGATTTTATTTACAAAACAAGATCTTACTTTAGAAGATACCTTCTGGACACAATTTAAGAAAATGAGCCATAAGAACCTGTCTGTTCGAAGTGTTGTTATTTCACTTTTTATGCCCTGGAGAGGATACATCCAATTCATTTTAATATATCTAAAAGGTTTTTATTTTGCTGGAAGATCTTATGGGCCAGTAATGGTTAGTAAAAAAAAATGCCCAGAGTTACACAGAAAATGGGTACATGTCTCAATTTCACTTTACCTACTAAATATTTATAAAGAATAATAATTCTGGTTTGGAGTGTATATTGCCCCTTCTCCATATTGCAAGTTACCTAAAGTATGAATTTTAAATGTGAGGATATTGTTATTGTCTTATGTAAAGTTTACTTAGTTATCTGCACCTCTTCGTTAATAGTAATAATGCCGTATGCACCAATTAATCAAGCAAATAATAAACTGCAAACACAAATAAATTATCTTGAAACGATACACATATAATTGCACACAGATTTCACATTGTACAGCGGATAGTGTTCTATACAAAAGGAGCATAGATTCAATAACATTTCTACTTAATTAGACGTGTCCATCTAATTTTCGCTTCTACATTAGCTACAAAAACATCTAAATGAAAGCAATTTATTTTTTGCCAAAACATAATGTAATTACTTTTCCTAACCTTAGAAATTGAGCAGTAGCTTTGAACAGTATACTAGAACATGGTCTCCATATTCCTAATCAGCATACTACAACAGACAAAGCGTGTGTGAAATATATATATATATATATATATTTTTTTATGTACAAGGGCTAATGTATATATAAACATATATATATATATATATATATATATATATATATATATATATATATATATATATATATATACACACATATACACACACACACACACACACATACACATACAGTGGATATAAAAAGTCTGTTAAAATGTCAGGTTTCTGTGCTGTAAAAAAATGAGACAAAGATAAATCATTTCAGAACTTTTTCCACCTTTAATGTGACCTATAAACTGTACAACTCAATTGAAAAACAAACTGAAATCTTTTAGGTAGAGGGAAGAAAAAATATAAAAATAAAATAATATGGTTGCATAAGTATGCACACCCTTAAACTAATACTTTGTTGAAGCACCTTTTGATTTTATTACAGCACTCAGTCTTTTTTGGTATGAGTCTATCAGCCTGGCACATTTTGACTTGGCAAGATTTGCCCACTCTTCTTTGCAAAAACACTCCAAATCTGTCAGATTGCGAGGGCATCTCCTGTGCACAGCTCTCTTCAGATCACCCGACAGATTTTCAATCGGATTCAGGTCTGGGCTCTGGCTGGGCCATTCCAAAACTTTAATCTTCTTCGGGTGAAGCCATTCCTTTGTTGATTTGGATGTATGCTTTGGGTCGTTGTCATGCTGAAAGATGAAGTTCCTCTTCATGTTCAGCTTTCTAGCCGAAGCCTGAAGGTTTTGTGCCAATATTGACTGGTATTTGTAACTGATCCTAATTCCCTCGATCTTAACTAAGGCCCCAGTTCCAGCTGAAGAAAAACAGCCCCAAAGCATGATGCTGCCACCACCATTCTTCACTGTGGGTATGGTGTTCTTTTGGTGATGTGCAGTGTTGTTTTTGCGCCAAACATATCTTTTGGAATTATGGCCAAAAAGTTCAACCTTGGTTTCATCAGACCATAACACCTTTTCCCACATGCTTTTGGGAGACTTCAGATGTGTTTTTGCAAAATGTAGCCTGGCTTGGATGTTTTTCTTCGTAAGAAAAGGCTTTCGTCTTGCCACTCTACCCCATAGCCCAAACATATGAAGAATACGGGAGATTGTTGTCACATGTACCACACAGCCAGTACTTGCCAGATATTCCTGCAGCTCCTTTAATATTGCTGTAGGCCTCTTGGTAGCCTCCCAGACCAGTTTTCTTCTCGTCTTTTCATCAATTTTGGAGGGAGCTCCAGTTCTTGGTAATGTCACTGTTGTGCCATATTTTCTCCACTTGATGATGACGGTCTTCACTGTGTTCCATGGTATATCTAATGCCTTGGAAATTCTTTTGTACCCTTCTCCTGACTGATACCTTTTAACAATGAGATCCCTCTTATGCTTTGGAAGCTCTCTGTGGACCATGGCTTTTGCTGGGGGATGCGACTAAGAAAATTTCAGGTCAACTAGAGCAGCTGAACTTTATTTGAGGTTAATCAGAGGCACTTTAAATGATGGCAGGTGTATGCTGACTCCTATTTAACATGGTTTGGAATGTGATTGCTTAATTCTGAACACAGCTACATCCCCAGTTATAAGTGGGTGTGCAGACTTATGCAACCACATTATTTATTATAAATTTTTTTTCTTCCCTCCACCTAAAAAATTTCAGTTTGATTGAGTTGTATAGTTTATAGGTCACATTAAAGGTCGAATAAGTTCTGAAATTATTTATCTTTGTCTCATTTTTTTTACAGCTCAGAAACCTGACATTTTAACAGGGGTGTGTAGACTTTTTATATCCACTGTACATATATATACACATACTCTAGCTACCAGTATTGGGTACATGCTGCTGCCTTCCCCTCCCCTCCCCAAACAAATGTTCAGCCAATCACAGGGAACATGGATAGAAGACATCCCATAACACAGATTGTGATTGGCAGATATGGCTTCTCACTGCGAGATAGGTCAGGGGTAGGAGCCACCATATGTTTAGTACACCACAATGGCATAGCTGAAAAATAAGCTTACAAAAATGATAGCATTATATTATATTTTATACACAGATTTCTCTGTTGTTTTATATACTTATCTTGAATAGAGCTTAAAAAAAACTATTTACCTGGTGTTTTTAATGTTGTTTCTTAAACAATGCAAAGATTAATTTAAGAAGCTCATAATTTTATTCCCTATAGTATTTATTTTACATTCTGTATTCTAAAAATTGCCCTGATTTATATTATGCAGTTTTTATTGTTATGTATTATGAAAAATCACTCATAAAATATTTGTAAGAAAATGTAAATGCAACTGGAAATCTAAATCTCAGCAATTAGTTTTTATGTACGCAAGCACAACAACGATAAATACAAAGCAAAACGATATTCTGTTCTATCAATTACACGACTTGTCCATTACTTTCACAGTAATTAACACATATGTTCTTAAGGATGTAATTATAGTTGTTCAAGAATTAAGAATAACATCTAAATATAAGACCAAATTAAATGCTGCTTTAATTCTAATCAAGGGACTGGATTAAAGGTTGCACGACAGTCCGTTCAGTGATGAACATCAAGTTTGTTACTTGGATGCACCTTGGATGTAGAAACAGGGAATATTAACATAATATGGCATAGACTAATGGGGGTCTTTATTTCTTTTTCACCTCCTACTTTTATTTCATGAAGTTTGAAAATGAACATAAAATAGTTTCCCCGATTATAAAAAAATAACAATTATGAGGACACCCCAAAATCAGAATCTTAGCACATAATTTCACTGCCAATTATACTGAAAAATACATTTTAGTTTGCTATTTTATTCTTGTAATTTAAACATTACATTTAATACAACTTAACCTTAGGATGGGAGACAGAGTTTTGAAACTAAAATCACTTTAATTTCAAAGTAAACATCACAGTAATTACTGAAACCTGAAGCTTGCTTTCAGGGGTAATCAACAGTGCCCAAATGTCTAACTTAAAAAGTAAGTTAATGGAAAAAATATGCACAGATTGGAGTTTAATAATGTGGGTGGTTGTTTTATAAAAATAATGAACGGATACAATTAGTGATTACATTTAAAAAGTCTGACAATGTAGTGGATGGCAATGGTCAACCTTCTAGATGTTCAATGGTTGGAAAGTCTTGGAGTACTATTGAACATGTCCATTTGTTTTTTTAAATTTATGAATGAGGGAAAATACATTTTTCAAAACCTCTAACTGTAGTACATATGGCTCATTTTCACTCTTAAATGTTTAGCGGGCATACATAATTCTTCATAGATTAGATATGGGGCTCTTGAAACTGTGTTGAAGTAAATAATACTTTTCTGGGAATTCTTAGAGTTTATCTGTAACCATCGATCAATATGAAAATATTAGTACTATGGACATCAGCAAACCTTATGCATAAGCACAACTAGAGATACTGGAGTGGGTTGCCATTTTTTTCTTCAGTAGACCATTATTTCTCTGACCTCTCTATTATGATCTGTCTGTCTTGGGTGACCCAACATGGTATAGTTCACAGCTTCGTACTACACAAGCCCCTTCACCACAACACGGTAGCGATCCAAGAGCGATACAAATCATTGAATTTGCTGCAATTAAAAACTTGATATAAATGAGAAAACTTACATAAAAAATGTCTCTCTCGCTCATTATATTGAACATGCTGCTCACCTGATCTTTTTCCACTGTACTGGCACTGAAAAAGTACAATAAAATCCCTTTTTTTGGCTGAATGGACATTTTAACAACAGCTGTGTGATTCTCCTATCTTTGAAAATCCCTTGTTAACTTCCTATTGTTTATTGCTAAATAATAACAGCCATCATGGTTTAGTGAAGAGTAATTTCATCACACTCTGCCACCATCAGAATATTGAAAAAGATGAGAATATTGAAACAGCAAATTCAAGGTTGGGGAAAAGGAACAATTATCTGTGGAAGTTTCCTCATTAAATATCAAATTAGTTTAAATTACAATGTATTTAAACAGCTGTTTAAATTTATAATTAATACAGAAATCTTCACATTGCTAAAAAGAGTTGCCGTGGTCCATTAAAGGACAACTTAAGTCAGAAAATACCACTTTATAACATACGTTCTTGTATTAAAATATTATTAAAATAAAAAAAATACTACGTACATATGATTCAGGCTATTTTCCATTTTAGGTACATAATTTCTAAGATGGAAATCTAGCTATCAAGATATTTTGCTATCAAGATAATATTAATGGAAAATGGTTTTGACCACAATGGAAAATAGAAAGCCTAAATCGTGAGTGTTATCCCTTTATTTTAATAATATATTAATACAAGAAAATATATTATAAATGCTATATCTGTTAAAGTGTAATATATTTTTCTGATTTCAGTAATGTTTTCAAGAATAAAACATTGGGCTATGTATCTCATCTTTGAAGAGCTTTTAGTTTATGAATTAAAAGCACCACCAAATGCAACGTCTTGCTTTTTCATAAGACCTCTACAATAAATCGTACTTTAATACTGAACTCTTTAGCAATAATAATCAAGGGATTTGCTTCCACCGCTTCAGCAAAAATACACAGAAAACCAAATGTAACAATTAAAATAACTGTCCACAATTTAATTAGACAAAATATCAATTTATCTTCGAAAACAGCAGGAAAATGCCCAGAAGACAGAATGTATACTTATACGCAATAAGGGTCTAATGCAAGTTCCTTCACAGAAATTGCACCCATAAATCTATTAAATACACAAAAGAATTAATAAGCAGAGGCAGAAGTGGAGCTGATGGAACACTATATTTGGATGCACACATGTAATGAACACAATTACTGATCATAGAGAAATTCAAAGGCTAAAGGGGATACTAAATTGGATAAGAGGAGGTAAATGCTGAAACTGAAAGAGCAAATGGAAATCTCTTTGGTATATGTCAACATTACTTAGGAGTGAAAATGATATCTTTAACTTTAATGTAAGTATACTTTAAGCAAATACATTTTCATGTTAGCAATTAATTGATAAAGTACTTGTACTTAACGTGATAAAGCAGGAACACATATATAGTGCACTAACATATGCACCTTTATATATATTTGCGTTTAATACTATAAATACATCCTTTTCTACAAACCACCTAGGATAAAGAAAGCCGTGATGAGCCCAGCTAATAAAGTAATGAATGATTCAAGACCACATAATTCTGCACAGTTTAGACCACATCACAGTAAAGATTGCCTATATGCATGTTGAAACACTTTTTGAAATAGATTTCTCAGTGAAAAATGCAGGTAATACAATAAAATCTGTGTTTACATCTATAACAGACTGCTCATATGCTTTTGCATTACTGCAGACAATGCAGTTACAAGGGTGTGTGCCATTCAAGTCCACGGTAATACTGCTTATATTTGCAGGATGAAGGGAACAGACCTTGATTATTTTTTCTTAAAGCAGAAAATGTAGGTTCCTGCTCTCTTGCCTCCCTGGAAATTGAGTAATACAGAATAGTGCTCTGTATTCCAGCAGCTCTGTGCAGTGATGAAAAAAATAAACCACAAAACAAATCCATCTGTGTAGGCATGGAGTGCTGGACACACCTAAAACAGGACAGCTATGGGTTAACTGGTTAGTGCAGTGTAAACTGAGTCCAGAGATATCACCACCTTCATAATACAGAATCACCACAGGGCATGCTGGACTCGTCTATCCGTTTTACTCATGCAACAGGCAGCAGTCAGGATAGACTTGTGTGTAAACAGAGACTTAAAACTTAAAATTTTGTTTCTGTTAAGTATAATTGAAAAATTAGATCATTTTAATGTACAATTTTGTGCTCTTCCACACCATAAATTGTACTTACAGTGAGGTAAATTGCACATTAGTATTTTTCTGTAAATTTTCTCTGCCCATCTTTTCAATCTGCCACGTTGACTCTCACTCCCCCTATCCCATAGAGCAGAGGTAATGGGCCTGGTCCCTACCGCCGACTAGTGGGCAAGATTTCATGGTGGGCAGTGGGGTTATTGCAAAGTGGCGTCGCTGACGAATGCTGTCACATGCCGGAGACCCGCAGCACCATGCTTGGCTGGTTGGAGAGCTGATGAGAGAGCCTAGGGACAGCAGTTAGGACTGGATCACTATCTAGTAACTATAGGTTGATACGTAGCTAGGGTCATATGATTTATGTCACCAGAAAAGAGATAGGGGACATCAAGATACTGCAGCACCGGTGGACAGTAAGGAAATTTTAACATCAAAAGTGGGCATAGGTATTAAAAGGTTGAGGCCCTCTGCCTTAGAGCCTGTCACTATGTGGAGTTGGATACTAGCAACCTGTGAATCACCATATTTCATCGCAACCTGCGTTCACTAAATGTTAAATTAAAAACAAAAATTAATTTATACTTTTTTATGAGAAGCAAAAAAGAATAGTTTTGATTATGCAGTTCTAAACAACTTTGACAGGCAAGCATTACTCTTTCTCCTTCTCAATCTTGCCACCCCTCCTCAAAACCCACACGTATTTAACACCTCACCTGCATACGCCATACGAGTAGAAAAATACCTGAAATGTTGCATAAGATTTGACATTATCAAATCCAAAAAAACATGTAAAAAGACAGGTCCTCTCTACAGCTCTCGGTACAACACTGCCTCTCAGCAAAGTTCTATTTGTAGTTGAAATTTTGATTTGTGAGTTTCCAGTGTCAAGCAGGTTCAGAAACTCACAGGAGGATGCGGTGAGATGTATAACTTATGACTTTTGAGGTGAGATGTGAATCTCATGTAACTAATGCCTCATAAAACTGAAGTCTAGAGCTAGACGCGCTCACAGCTCACTGTGAGCAATTTAGAAGTTACTGATAAAGTTATACTAAACTTGAACTAGAAGAGCAGGGACAACATAGCATAAATAACATTTATTTCAATACAAAATCGTTTTTATAGCAGATCAGGGGCATACTTATGTTTTATGCGGCCCTAGGTCATTTAAATGTGTGCACCCCCCCAATTCCCCATTTGCATCTTATCCTTTCTCCTCTTTCTAGATTTCAAATAATATGTTTATATATGATATGTCACAAATTGTCAAGTACAGACAGCAATATCACTGCATATAGACATTTATGTGCACACACATATGCTAGAGCATGAGGGCCCTGGAGCCAAAAGGCAATTGGGGGGCTCCCGCAAGGGAGGTGGGTTGTAAAAATGTTTTTGTGTGGGTCTACCCCAGGTACCAACTTATTTAGAGGCCTCCTCAAGACCTATTCCCATAACATCCCCCTTTCTAAGATCCATTCTCATAACAGTATCCCTCCCCAAGATCCTTTGCATAGGTGCTCCCCCCGAGACCTATTCATAGCTTCTTCCCTTACCTCCTGTTTACGTGAAGCACAGATATACTATCTCTACATAGCATCCACTCCCTCTCAACATCCACCTCCATAGAGCACCCACCAACTCCTCTCAGCAACCAGCTCTTCTCAGCACCCACCTTAGAGAACCCATGCCCATTATTCTTTGCGGTTATTGGCCCCAGTGTGCTGAACTGCTCCACATCGCCACCTATTGGAGCTTCAGTAGAAATGCTCTACAGAAAATAAAAATAAATGCAAAAAATAATAATAAAGTACTCCGTTCTGGGCCTCCAGTGAAGGGCCCTGGTGCACTGCACCACCTGCACAAATGTAAGATCTGCTCCTGTATTTCAGTCTGCCATGCCCTAAAAATGTGCTCACCTAGACATGGTCCTCTTGAGCCTAGGCAGAAACCCCCTCCTGCACCATATAGGAACCAAAATAACTAATAAGTCTTCCAATTTTATCTACCTAAAGCTTGACTTTATTAAACTGCATGATATCTATATGCTTACCCCCATACATGCTCATAGGGCCAAAATCAAGATGGTATTTATTAAGTTATGCTTAAAGAGCATGAACAATTATATATATTCTGTATTCAACTAGCCATTTTTTTCTAAAGTAAATCCTTCTTGAGATAATCAGCATTCTGCTCTCCCACTCTCAACTGATGGATATATCCAATTTAAAAGTTATATATTCCTCATATCCCTAACTGCTTCACCCACTCAGCATTACAATTATCATATTTACTGTTCCCTTCTCTTGGGATCTCTGTAATGCACATACTGTAGGCAATAAACTCGTGTGTATTTATTTTACATTGTTTACCAGATGGCACTATCCTCATAAGACACTATTACTGCTTGTGAGTTTATTACTTATACATCTAGAGCTGAGAACAAGCAGAAAAAGGGACCTTACACATTGTTTATTTTCAAAACCAGAAGTTCCCAAACGCTGGTCCTTGGACCACCAGTAGTCAAAATGTCCATCCAATTGGACCACAGTAATATAAAACATTATGAAACATAACTAATGACATTTCATAAAAATGCATGAAGAAGTAATACAGATAAGTCTAAATATGTTTTAAATTGCTTAACTCCTATTCACAAACAACCATCCACTCATCAACAATGCAATGGACCATTGGATTATCAGCAAATTTTAAGTGGGTAAAATGTTAAAAAATCTGTTCTCTTTCTTTTATACTTTTTGAAAATTGCTATTCTCTAACAGGTCTCTCTACCATTTTTTTTATATTTATCCCTACTTTAGTTAGTTTCGACTATATTATGCTCATTAACAAAAATAAATTATCAAAGTATCTCTAGAACATTTGCTGCATCTGTACTAAAATGTGAAGGTTTTGAGATGTCCAGGAATGACCTCTACATGGGACATATATTAGAATTTGATACTGTATTGCCAAGAGATTTACGGACATTGGCAACACTTCACCCTTTGGTCCATATGCCCATACATCTCTTAGACACTGCTATGGTCTCGTGATTGACCTTGCAACACCCTTCCAATGCTCTGACTGTTTTATGTCATATCAATAATCTTAATTTAAATGCTCTCCTGTAACCAAATGCCCAACATCTCAGCAATTGAGTCTTTACCTTGTACCACCCAATCTGTATTCCTTAAAAACCCTATCTTGTGGGCAAAATGGTTGGCCGCTCAACTTATGAAGAGTGCCATCTAGGATATACATTTCTGAACAGACATTTTTATCTCAGGATCATGCACAGGTGCTACTGTCCAGACTTGGAATCGGTAGTATCTAGATCTAGAAATAAATATTTAACTTTGCAAAGGACAATGGTACGAAAGACAACATTTTGGCATGAATACAAATACTTCTATTCTACCTTTAAAGCCACGTTACAGCTTGTATTCCCTTCTGTTTTATGGATATAGAGTAACATAGAACTGTTATCTTATGATTATAGTATCTATGCTTTCACTCAGGGGTGTAGGAGTCAGAATCATTTTGGGGTGGATACATCTCATTTTTATACACAGGCCGTAAAATAGCTTATTTATACGTACATACAAACATTGAAAAATCTGTGGGGGGGGGGGGGGGGATTTGTCCCGCCACGCCCCCGCAGTTCCTACAGAATAAGCAGTAAAATATGATGAAACGTCTGCCAACTTATCATACACCATAGAAGCTTTTAGGATAAAGTTGTTCCCATATAGTTGGACCCTGAGCAAAAAGAATCTTAAAAAAAAATACTAGTTAAAATTGACCATTTTATCACATTAGAAATTACTATAATGTTTTAAAGTGATATAATCCATTAGTTGGTTCTACTCAGACCTGTAAAAATATATGCACCTCTCACACCAACTTTAATACTTCTTTGCCTTTGATATGTTTATATACAAACACGTATTTATAGAAGCAAAAGTTAATATGTGTGTATTTTTATTATTATCATGTATTTGTAACGCGCCAACATATTCCGTAACGCTATACATGGGTAATTTCAAGGCAAAGTCAATAGCAATATTAACATGTTGCAAAGGAAGGACGGCCATGTCTTTGAGCTTAGAATCCGGTGTCCAAAGCACCAAGCAAGATTAAAAACTTGCAAACTTACCATCTAATGATGTATGTATACAGTATGTTAGAAAATGTCAGGTGCTTTTATGCCAGAAATCACACTATATGCATACACTATTCTGCTGGCAATTTCAGGCAAGCTGGTACCCCCTGAAAATATGCAACCCTAGGCCCGGGCCTCGTTCGCCTATACAAAAAAAAAAGTATAGGCTCCATGCCTCAAAATACTAATATCATGCAATGCCATTTTTTATTTATTGCTTCCCAAAATAAACACGATAATATATTTGTAGTTAAGATATTCAAATATGAGTAACTCTCAAAGTTAATCATGAGCAGTTTCTCTTTAACTTATATTTCCTGACTTATCTTAAAAAGGCGCAAATTAAAAATAGAAATTATATTTATAGTAATGCCCAATAAGGCATATAGCTTCTGAAAAAATATTATAATTTTCTCATATTAGGAATAATAACGGCTTCTTATCTCTGCCACTTGTAGTCATTGCTCCCATGTACAATTTGTGCTAATGAAAGCTGTCTCCTATCTAAAAGCATAGACTGCATTATAGTAATTAATTAGTCTTGGTAATATGCAAAAAAAATAAAATAATCTAATGTGTTTAATGGAGCCACCAGCAACCAAAATGAACTAAAACTAATGCAAAATAATCTATATTGCAGTTTTAATAGCTCTATAATTGTAAAAACAGAATGGAGGAAACGGATATATTGATTTGTGTGTGTGTGAGAGTTAGACAAAAGCAACTTTGTCATTATGAGAAAAAACGGATTTAATTGGGCCAGGAATGTGACAAATATATAAATATTTAAAATCACACCAAATGTTGAGATTATAGAAAAAAAAAAATTCTGGAGAGAAAATATTAGACGTTGAGCAAATAAATTGCATCCGTGGGTATACCCAGAAACACATATTTTATAATATCAGCAACAAGTATTTTAGCATTCAAATCTTATTTAAAACTTCTTCCAGAAAACGTATATTAAAGTTTGCAATTTTACTAGTCAATAAGCCTTTCTGATCCACTTACCAAGGACAGACTAAAATCTCTTTCTAATGGGGCCATTATGGATAATAGTTACTGATTACACAGTGGGGCTCTGAGTATATTGCTTTAGGTTTAGTCTTAGCAAAATGAAGAGACTGGGTTTGTTCAAACCCAAGGGAGTAACAGACATGGCGGAAAGATGGGAGGAGCCAGCCCATTGAGTAACAGACATGGTGGAAAGATGGGTGGAGCCAGCCCATGGAGTAATAGACATGGTGGAAAGATGGGAGGAGCCAGCCCTCGGAGTAACAGACATGGTGGAAAGATGGGAGGAGCCAGCCCATGGAGTAACAGACATGGTGGAAAGATGGGAGGAGCCAGCCCATGGAGTAACAGACATGGTGGAAAGATGGGAGGAGCCATCCCATTGACCAACGCCAGCCCATTTTCCCATTGTCGGGAGACAAGAGCTTCCTCCACTTTTGAGCCTTACTGTCCCCTCCAAAGCCTAATACCTCGATTAAAAGACATGGAAGGTTTTTACTAGGAATACAATATAACTATCTCTTTATGTTGGTGTGCTTGATTTTATTAAGTGGTAAAAGCTATTCTTACTATACAAATAGTTCTTAATTGGTTTCTACCCATTCCAGCCTATGAAGAACATGTACTGCTAAGTACATGGGGTTGCTCGGTCTCATAGTAACCAGTCACTGGCAACATGCTTCATGAGAGGGGTCACTGACAGCCTAATTTGAAACACTGCACTCTATTAATAAGCTACATGTGCTACTGAGGACAGATCCAAACAAGAAGAAATTGTATAATTTTAGGCACAAAAAACAGCTTTTAAGCATTTCTTAATAAAATAAAGTACATAAAACTTAAAATTGATACATAGGCATATTATATTCCTAGTGAAATCCAGAAACCTTCCATGTCCCTTTAATAGAAGGCTCATGAAGGCTTAGTTGTATGAATCTTAAAAAAGTGACAGTATGGTAAATCAGGGAGTATGTTCCTGCCCATGAGATCCAGGCCTAGGGCAGCACATTTTCAGGGGGGAGCAGGCTGCCTGAAGATGCACTGTAGAAAAACGTATATTTGTGTTCACATTTGAATGTCTAAAACAAGTTAAAAAACCTGCTTCCAGCTCAGAATTTCCGAGTAATACAGTTATTATACTGCATTCTGGGAAGCTGAGCTGGGACATGGCAAATGTGCCCACAAATGCTTCGTTCTTCAATCCATAACTATTATATATATATATATATATATATATATATATATATATATATATATATATATATATATATAAATATGTATATATAACCTCAGACATCCGCATACATATCCTGCAATGTTTACCTCTTCTCTGCATCAATCCAGTGCTTCCACTTTATATATATATTTTTTTAAATCTGATTAAAGAAAAAAAAATCCAAAATGTCAGTGCTTTTTATTGAGGCTATTTATATTTGAGGTTTTCTGTGGCAAATTAAAATGGCATTCCAGTAATCCGGCTTTTTTATCTTCAAATAAACCTTTTCTATTTAAATTAACTGTCATATATTTGTTTCATAAAAAAATGACATGAGCAGATTTTGGAAATCTGGAGTCAGATATTGAGATTATACCAACCAGTTAATTAAAATTGAAACATCTTATATTTTAGAAATAATAAAAATGAATTAGCATATATATTTTTATTATTCTGTACTTGAGAAGTCTCTAGATGTATTGGACACAACTTTTTAGCTTATTATATACGTGAATCCAAAAAGCTCAGTAGAAACGTATATTTGTATGTACATTAATACAAAATCAGACCGTTAAGTGTCTTCATTTTCTTGCCATCCATTTAAAAAAAAACATTTTAATACATCAGATGGAAAACTGTCTGCGATGACTAATGGCTTTAAATCACAAAAACATCATAGTATACACATATTACAGATATGGTGGTAATAAAACTTATAAAACTAATAGTGTATCATTTTTCAAGTGTTCATATTTGGCCATTTGAATGTTGAAAGGTATGCTCTTCCACCATTCAGGGCATTAAAGGCATATCCAAGTTTCCGGGTTTATTACATTTTTGCACTCTTTATGCATGTAGCACATATCATTAAACATTTTATATGTATTTATTTATATCTAAAAATCCCTCTAATGATTATGTTTACACCCCCAGGGGTGTCTACACAGGCCCCTGATCCCCACCAAATTAGCATGCATCATTAGGGGAGCATTTTTAACCCATTATTTACCTGCTGTGTCTTCCTCAGCCAATAGGAGAGCAGTGGTGTCAGCCCCAAGTCACTGCTGGGATATGACCATCTTTGCTGCTTGCTGTCTGCGATGTGTGCGAACATAGACCACACTACATATCCCAAGCTGATTTGCAGTATAAACAGGAACCCCAGAGGATTTTGAAATGTATCAGTTGCAGTCTCCTGATTGGCCACATTTTTTTAAATTTATGCTATTTAGACTGGGTTTCGGGGGGGGGGGGACCCGTATTTTCAACTGTTAGAAATTATAAGACATTTTGTTAACTTCAAAGTAAGTGTTTACATTTTTATTTTGATATTTATTCATGCAAAAACATGTTTTCATACACTATTAATTCTCCTCTATCCGATGCACTCATAATCCCGGAAACTTAGATATGCCTTTAAGATACAGCAACATATATATCCAGATCTTTACACATATTCCATATTCTACCAATTTTCTCATGCCCTTTAACACAAAAATGCATTAATCCATGTTTATATATTACCAGCTTTCTAATCTTCCCTCACTCATTCCTACTAATTTGATGCTTATTTTAAGCAAACTCTGATGCCGGAGAGAGAGGGAACAGGTATCATATCATCTACACACTGTATATTTGAATTTATATCATCGTTTGAAGTTCACAGTCTTTGTGTCCTCTCCCCACAGTGTTGCTATCATCTATCAACCTCCAGGCCTAACCTTTCCATATGTTGATAACACTCCTTCTTTGCTTGCATACATGATCTTTTTTTCAGAACAGACTTTGCTTCTAGGAAGCTTTAACGTTTCAACTAAAATCCCCAATGGCATTTGTTACCAAACATATCTTTTCACTTCTTTCATCGCTTTCTCAAAGACCTCCTGAAACAGCCTTAGTTTGACCGGCTAAAGCAAAGTGTTTAATACCTTAAAGAGCCACTGCAGTGGTCATGCAATACAATTTAATGTATTTATTAATTAACTATAAAGTCAGCATTTAAAGAAGAAATTCAATATAGCTTTAGAATGAATATCTGAAATTAGCATTGTAGCTTAGGAGGGCTTCATTACAAATCGGAAGACTTTAAAATAAAAAATAAATACCAAGAGTGAAAGTGATGTTAGGTCTTAGAATTTATAGCACAACATTCTTCAATACTTGATTTCATGTTCAATTTTCGTGTTATATCGAGCATGGCACTCAATGTGAAGTCCTACAGGTTTCAATGGGGGTTGGATTTCAAAGTCCTACAGGCTTGGAGGTTGAAGTCCGTAGGACTTTGAAATCTAGCATCCATTTGTCGAAGTCCCACGGCCTACGATTACGAGCTTGGAGGTTGATCATGATGACAATCTCGGTTTCCTTTGGCTGTTTCTGCATCTGGAGTTACAGGCTTGCTCCCGTGACATGTTCAAGTCAGCAAATGCTACGTCCGACGGCAATGGTTTCCGATTTTCGCTATCGGCCCCTAACTATCGCCCCCTAGCATTTGGCTGTCTGTGATGGAGTTGGGAGCCCCAAACTGAATGAGGCTCTAGATCATTGGCTAAAAGTGACATTTACACAGTTCTATTAATGCTCAATAACTGACAAGTACACACTGGGAGTTTTTGGGCAGAGTAGACGTGGTGGTACAGGTGATCCCTGTTATTGATTTTTTTTAAGCCATCTAAGGAACTGCCTACGATACTGTTATTTTTGGTGATGAGGTGGCTGATGGAGTAGCACCAGGTTTCCCTTTAGTGATGGAAAATTTCACTTTGCCCTGAATATTAATCCTGGGTATATTACTGTTTATTTGGTTCTGGGATCTTGGTTCACATTATGAAACCTTTTCAAATACCCTCCCCTAGAGGCAGCAATGTAAAAATTTGCATATTTAAATTCTGAAATGAAGATTCAATTCCTAGATATGTTCACTGTATGGTACATTGCTTACGGAGAAAGATTTTTTTTTAGTGTTCTGGAATTAAACTACATGACAGCCTAAAGACCAAACTGAACTTAGAATTTTTGCTCAATTATATTCCCATAATACAGTACTGTAAGTAATTTTGTTAAGTGGTCCTTCTGTCTTCAGGGCCCACAGGCGATGCCAACTAGCTGGTACTGCTGCCGTGCCAACTGAGCATGATAGACTCACAGTCATTTTAGTGGGATGTAATGAACCAACCAAGCCTATACTTTATTGGCATGTGTCCAAATGCTTTTAAGTGGTTTCTATGCGCGTCACACCGCAATTTCATCAGATTCCAGAACCTATTATTATATACTGACATTTCCCAATCATTATATAATGAAACCACTTCACTTGTAATAAACATGTGATGCTGAAAACATAAAAAAAACATATACAAGAAAGCAGTTTTATTTTGCAGAACTAAAGTGGAGCTCCAAATTCAGAGAAAGTGTAACTATATAATAAACTATCAAAAAGCTTTATAAATAATATTGTTAATAAAAGCTTAAATGTGATTTTTCTAAGGCTATGAATAAATCCAAACTTTATGTATATATAATTTTTTACTATTAGCGATGCATAAAAATAAATTAATTATTCTCAAGGGAGTAGCCAATGCTAAGAGCACATCATGACACACAAAACAACTTTCACCCCGATTATGTCACCACAAAATCACAAAGTATACAGAGTTAACTACCATTTCAGAAAACCGTGCAGCATACTAGATTTAGTTCACAGGGCTAGATCTAGCTAATTCTACCCAATGACATGACTGCAATATATATATATATATATATATATATATATATATATATATATATATATATTTATTAGTATCTATTTAAAGGTTAAAAGGCATATCTAAGTTTTCTAAATTATAAGTGCATCATGAAAAAATACCAAAATAAACTTTTAAACATTTACCTTTAAGTTAGCAAAATGTCTTGCAGTGATTAATTAGGGCTCACACCCCCTCCAAACGCAGGCTAAATTAGCACACAATTCATAATTCTGTTTTGGCCAATAAGGAGAAGCAGAGGTTAGCTGAAACATTTGAATAAACTCTGGGGTTCCTGTTTGTGCTGCAAAGTAGCCTGGGATATGTAGTCTGGACCATGTTAGAAGGTGCTAGAAAAGCAGCACACAGCAAAAAGCAGCAGGGAGGGTCATATCCCAGCAGTGACTTTGGGGCTTACATCAGTGCTTTCCTATTGGCTAGAGGAAGACAGCAGGTAAATAATGAGTTAAATTGGTTTCCTAATGCTGCATGCTGATTAGGGGGGATCAGGTGCCTATGAGACACCCCTGGGGCTGTCAACATAATAATTAGAGGGATTTTTAGATATTAATAAAAATAAAAATGTTTTATGTGCTGCATATATGAAGGATCATTTTTGCCTAGGAAATACAAAAATGTAAAAATACAGAATGAAGTTCGGACTGCTTAGTCCCATACAACAGGAAGAGTGACCTGTTTTTTGTTACTTATCATAAGAGGAATATGAACATTTAATGAATATTCCTTTCATCCCTTTGACAGTTCTTTCCAGCTACACATCTAGAGCAAGTACTGACACTTACACATAGAAAGCTTGGAGCTTATTATTTGAACAATACAGCTATAAAAGTTACATAATGTTAAGTAGTGCAGGTAGAAAAGGGTATTTTGATAAAAAAAAAAGGTCATTGTTATGCTTCTATTGAAATGAAACAATACTAGAGTGCTAGCGTAGTACAGCCGATTACCATAAACCTTTTCAGCTAGCTATTGAATGTGATAGCTTTGTTGTTCTTAAAAATATATGTTTTTGTGGCTGAATTTCAACCTTCACAGACTGACATCTGCGAGATATGTGAATTAATAACTAAAACTTTTTTTTTTTTTCTTAATGGTAAAATACTTTTTGGACACTAAAACTCCATAAAAGCTTTTAAAATTACATATTAAGAGAATGAATGGGATGTAATCCAAAACAGTTCCCTTCCAACAGAACACTAGGAGATATTTGCTCTGAATGGCCTTGAAGAGCCATTTTATCTTTCCAACCAGAGGGAGTGCCTTCACACTACCAATGTCTCATAAGTCTCTGCTACAAGCAGGCAGTGACTTGCTGTGTGTCTGAGCCTCATAATACACTAGTAGTGTGAAGATCCTACTCTGTGGCCATTGCCTTAGCTCAGAGAAACATGGCACTCTAGATGTGGGAGAGCAGGAAGAAAGGGGTTTTCAGAAGGTGATAACCTATTGGGGGTTTCTTATACATAAGTAGTACGTGTAAATGTTATATGACCATTACACTGAGGATAAAAAAAAACGAAGTCACCTAATTAAAACATTTATATAAAACAAAATAAAATGCCTAAAGACCCCCTGCAGGTTGCAAGTGGTGCTTATAGAGACCAACTATCAAGTCAGCCTTCCACACACAACCTGTTCTAAAGTGGATCATGTATGTTCGGCACAAAGACAATCAACCAACTCCTGAGCAGAGAACTCCTTTTTGACTACATCAACACGGGACCACATAGTCAGAACTATGGTATTCTGGTGAGAACTGGACCATAAAGAAGGCAGAGTGCCATAGAATTAACACATTTAAATTGTAAGGTTGGAAAAAAAAACTGCTTAGAGTCCTTTGGACTGCATGAAGATCCAATTAATCAATTCTAGAGGAAATCCATGGAAAGTATGATCATGAGGCTGAAGCTCAAATATTTTGGCCATATCAAGAGAAGACAGATTCCCAAGAGAAGATTCTGAAGCTGGAAAAGATTGAAGGCACCCGAAGAAGGGGATGGATGAGATCATGAACATGATGAAGCTCAGAGGGGCAGTGGATGACAGATGTGCCAGGCGTGCTGTAGTACATATGGTCATGGAGAGTAGGACATGACTGAAAGACTAACTAACTATATATATATATATATATATATATATATATATATATATATATACACACACACACACACACATATACACTGTATATACATACATATATATAAATATATATATATATACGAAGCGAGGGCCTCAGTTACTGGCGAGGTCACTGGGCAAGGGCCTCAGTTGCTGGCATGGAGCGCCGAAGGCGCTCCATGCCAGCAACTGAGGCCCCTCGCGAAGCGAGGGCCTCAGTTGCTGGCGAGGTCACTGGGCAAGGGTCTCAAACCCTCGCAAACTTCACGTCGCTACTCAAAAAACACGACACACAAATTACGACACTCGCTAAATTTTACGAGCAACGCAAACAACCTACGAAACACGTTACCACACATTACGACCTCGCAAACATCGGACGCAACACGCCGACATACAAACATTTAAAACACAATACATACACACAGCACATACATAAAAACCTTACCTACACCAAGAGGGAGCACCCAGGACCTCAAAAATGCAACTTAGACCTCGATTTTACTCGAAATAAAAGAGTTTTGAGACTAAAAAAAAATCTAAGCGACAGAAAAAATGGCCGCCGAACAAAACGAAAACGAGGCTACAGCACTCTAAACTCGCAAAACACCACAAGAAACTCGCAAAACACCACAAGAAACTCGCAAAACGCCACAAACCACCTACGGATATTCATACCACACAGTGCACACATTCAGCACGCTTACACAGCAGCTCCACACCACTAATGCTGCAGCAACATCAACACAGATTGCAGCTCTTCATCACAATGCTTCAAAATAGGTACAGTATATTCATTTAGTAATGTATTACATATTTCATTATTATACACCAAACAGCATTAGCTACCTTACAATTTCATTGCCGTCATTTTTTGACGGGCAATTCGCTAGTTTTATATATTATATATTGATATTCCGGAGACCACAACATCTGTTGTTTCAAAATAGAAATAAAGCTTACTACATCACCATGCTGTAATCACAACAGCTCCGTATTAATTGATGCCTGTCTCCAGTCACTTCATTTTAAATTAAGTTTGCTTGGCTACATACATTAGAATGTATTCACAACACAGTAACTTTAATTTACAAATCAGAAAAGTGCCTTTCATCAGTGTATTAGGTGTTGATGTGAACACAGGCAGTTGATGGATGCTGCACTTACGGTTCATGTTTTATTAGGTGCAAGTCCGTTCATTCATAAATAAAATGGTATTTTCATGTACATGGGATCAATCTGGTTTGTTCTACAAGAAAAGACAAAGCAAAGAATTTGCGTAGTATTTTTTTTTCAAAAACAGATTATTAAGACAAATATTATTTATAAATATATAAACTTAAATGATGTATGAAACAATATTTTTTATGAAATAATTATTTATGATGGCTTTAAGATGAATAGGAATGATGTCCTTAATGCTATATTTAGTCACATGCATGTTTATATGCATCACATTTGGTTTAATGCAACTTGCTATACATTGCACTAGCTTTCCTTAACTGTAAATCATTATTGAGATAATCAGTATTGCTTGTGTGGTTCCTTTATGCTAAGGTCTAGCTTAATATACTAAACTGTAACTCAGGGTTCTTGATAAAGTATAGTGGAGGGGATCTATCTACATGATAACATTAGGACACCTTGTTTTGGCCACCACAGAACCAAACAAGCAGACTGTGATACTAATTAACACACTAAATCAATTGATTAGTCAATCATTTGCATAATACTGCAGCACAAACAGTGCAAAATATCTCAGCAATTATTCACTTTAGAGAAAAACTGCTTGCACAAATGTGACAATGTCTGATGCTCTTTAGGAATCATTTAAAAAAACTTGCTTTTTAGGAAATATATGTTTAATATGTATGTGAATGCAACAGAAATGGTCTATTTTGATTTAACACTAGACTGCCATTATTATTTTTAGCATAAATTAGGCAAGATTAGAATATGGAATATGCAATATTATTGGTTAAAAAAAACAGACAATTAATAAAATTTGTTTGAGATTCAAACCACTTCCAATTACAATAAAGGATCACTGTGGCCCCTAGCAAAATGAGGTAGTATTTTAAGTATACATTGAAAATAAATAATATTCCTATGTAATCATTTATTATAGCAATATTAAATTACATTTAAAAAATGAGAGTATCAACCTCCAGTTGAGTGTTTGTCTCCAACCTGATGAGGTAATGAATGGAAATGTGGAAGTTTGGGCTGAGAGAGACAGATGTAAAGTGTTTTAAGAATAATCAGATATAATAAAAGAAAAAAAATTAAACTATTTTATAGAATGCCCCACCAGCATGGGAATAGGAACAAAAAAAAAATCTGCGGGCATAAAGTTTAAAGAGACACAAAAACTGTGGCCCTGAGTGGTGCAATTCAACTTTTGTTGCAGAACAGGCAGCCGGGTGGATCTAATGCCTGTACACCCAATGCAAGACATTATATGTATATATATATATATATATATATATATATATATATATATATATATATATATATACACATATATATATATATATATATATATATATATATATATATACACACATATATATATATGTATATATATATATATATATATATATACACACATATACATACATACACACATACATATATATATATATATATATATATATATATATATATATATATATATACCAACTTATTATGTATATGCATTACATTTTCAATTATGGGTCAAAGCTTTCATGGGAAAGACATACTGCTCCATAGGCTACACCATCTACTGGTCAAATCTGGAAATGCATGATTACATTTAATTTTGCTAGTTTTTGTTTCATTTAATCTGGGGGGGGGGGATTTGTCCCTCTTCCCCCCCCCCCCCCAGTTCCTACTCCCCTGCCCACCAGGAAAAGCTTGTCATCAAGGAAAATCTCTACAACAAGTCTCCAGCCAATAAGATGTAGTAGCTTCCTGCTAGACAAAGCCACCTCCTCTCATTGACCTTACAGAAGGTGGATACTATCTAAATCATGTTGTGATCCTTGAATTCATTTTATGCTCATCTCCTGCTATCTCTAACTTAGAAATGTTTTAATATAATTGTTGAAAACTATAAAACTTGACTCTTATTCCTACAAAAATCTCTAAGTGTATTATTTCCTATTTTATAATGAAAGAATGACATTTTTAGTTATCTAGAGCTGTGATGACTATATGTGGACATTCATTTTTGGGGGGGAATCTTGCCAACAAGACTAAAATCTTTGGTATAAAATATTATATTCACTCATTTTAGTTATCAGATAGAACTCAAAAGGAAATTGAGATGTTAAACTGTTCCAACATAAAGTCTTATCTTATCACAAATGCATATCGACGATCAACTTTCCTAATATAAATGTATTATATGAAAATACTGTACGCTTCAAACAACTAGACATTTGACTGGTACAACAAATTATACTAAGTAATAGGTCAGAAAATACAGACAAGAAAAAATATTATCATTTTCTCTAGATGTCTTGTGAATGGAGATGAATATCAAGTACCAGACTGAAATACATTAAAATATTTATTGGATGTTGAAGATTTCAGCAACGCTCTTTTCAGCTTCCAATCTTTCAAGAACTAAATTTGTTATTCTCAAGGTAAAAACTTTGTCATGCTTCGGAAACTTTAAATAAAAATTACCCAGGGAAACAAAAAACGACTTTGTAGTTGTGGTGGCGGAAAATGTGCGCCACAGTTACCTAAACAGTTGTTTTTTCAGATGCAAGTGAGTTAACTGTAAATATAATAGTGCTATAAAAATATATTATTCTTGGAAAAAAATATATATACAAAAATGATTATTTTGGGTCAATGGTCTGTGTCAAGATATAATGCAGATGAAGTTCTCGCTAATGTAATATTTAGAGTGAAAATGGCCACAATATACAATACTGGAGAAAACTAAAATGTTTCTACCCTTCCCAAGACATGGTTATATGGTTAGCAGTCATTGGACAATGGCATTGGTATGGGTACCATAGTTTGGTTTATAGATCCGAGAGTGATGAAAGGAATAGACATTGTGAGAGAATGCATTTTTAATAGTACTCAGGTTATGGGTATTTGTTGATACTTATTTTTTGAATTGTAAAATGTACTGTATTCCTTCTGATTGGCTCTACCTTAAAGATGTGCTTCCAAGCCAAAGTCCAGCTTCAGCAAGGGTTTCCTTGGAAACTCCTATCTAATTATCTCCAACAGGAAGGCAGCCTTTGTAGAGGCTGCCTTTCCACTCCCAATAGAGTCCATTCTGAATGCTTTTTACCACTGGTAACCAGTCCATGAAATCCTTGTAAGAGAGGGAGAAAAGCAGCTGGAGGCGTAGATTAGAATCTATAATATTAAAAAGTTATGTTCAAAATTAAAATTTGCTTTCAATTATTGCATAGGAATTGTATTAAATGATCAATGGCTAAATACAAAAACCTTAAAGGCATATTTAAGCTTCATGGATTATGAATGCATCTGGTGCATGCCCCTTGGAAGCCTTATCTAAATAAGCATAAAATTCATAATTCCTTTTGGCCAATCACAGGCAGCTATAACATTGTTTTAATAACTGGGCAGTCAGTTTGTGTAGGAAAGCATCATGGGATGTGCAGTCTTATTTTCCACAGCACAAGGAATCAAGGAGGAGCTATGTGGATTTCAGCATTGTGCTGCTGTTGGCCTGAATGTTATTATAGGGTTATAAAACATACTTGAATGTAGTGATTCTATTGGTAGGTACCAGATGCTCGGGGGTGTGGAATTTTTTTATTTTTTATTAATCTGTGTGTTTGTATAGAATGACTCGATGTTCCTGATATAAGCAATATTAATTAGATTAGAAAAAGTTAAAAACAAGGGGAACTTAGATATACCTTTAACCCTGTTGGAACTTTTTATTGACTCAATAAAAAAAAAAGTTTAAATATGCTGCAACACATCTGTTGTATTTTGCAAAATGTGAATATTCAAATATAATACTTTATTAGTAATTTAATAATGTAATACAAATTGTGCATCACCTTTATACAAACTTAATATTCTGTGAATTTTGAAATAGGTCTTTTGATATTTAACATGGTGTATAAGACCAAAGGAAACATTACCTTAATGGCACAAGTGTGTAATTGTGGAACTGTTGTTAAATTAAATAAATAATCTACACTTTTTTGTCATTTTTACAGCGCACCAAGGATTTTTCCTAAAAGATAGCAAGAAACTGCAATAAAAGTTAATACAGCAGGCATTAAAATGATGTCCATTCAGCTAGTTGTTATAGACATTTTCTATTCAAGCAATAAAAACTGGATACCAAAAAGAGTGTACTTCATTTTTCTCATTCATAGCAGTTTTAATGCCTTTAGACTAAATGTCTGTAGACTTTAAGGCTCCCTTTGCAAGGTTAATATACCAGTAACATGATTGGGAAGATATTATAAGGGCTATTCTAGAGGTCTCTAATGACTATAATGCTGAGCCATAATCATTTTACTTATGCTACAATGCCATTTTAAATGGAGGTTTGGTACTGCTTTAAGTTCAGACTAAATCTGTAAATATGACATTTTCTTTCTCATTCTACTAATTGCAGTCATAGTAAATTAATCAAAGTGTCTGCGAGGGGCAGACCGGTTATTGGCGTCTTCCGACTGCCGTCGCTGCAGAAAGCTTTTTGTCAATCTTTTTTTTTTTTTGTTGAGTAGTCCAAATTTCCAGATTAGTTGTAGGGATGTAAAGACGTTCCCAAAATGATTTTTTAATTATTGAAAAACTAGAACAGATTGTTAACGCACATTATGGTGTGAAAATAAAGATGAACAAGGGGGAAGAAAGATAGCGACAGAGCGAAACGAGATTTTGAAGAGAAATGTATTATTATTAGAAAAAGTTTTCCATTATAAAGTAACTTCACTGGAATGTTTGTTTCCATGGAATCAGCAGGAGCCTTTAAGAATAGTGGAATTTGAACTAAGAATACAAAATTGTTTTTAAGATGGATAAATGTTTCCTATAGCTGTCCCACAAGGAAGTCATGTCCATATGATAGGTTTCATCTCCCCTGCCAGTTCTATTTTATTGTGACTTCTCAGCCAATCACAAATATATCCTGGGATGCTTTCTCTCTTTTGATCCCTCTGATTGGCTGAGAAGTCAACATAGGATTCTCACTGTAAACAAGAACTGAGGGGGGAGGGGACATTTTGAGCATGACTTCCTTGTAAGACAACTCTAGACTGAGTTTAGAAAACTGAATTTTTTTGTTTTGTTTAAATACAAATTCCTTTATCTATTTTAGGTAGAGTTACAGATTCAATAGACACAAAAATCACTAGTCCCTTAAATGTGACCACTTCATCCACCTGTTTCTTAGAGATAAAACACATAATTGTCCCTTGAATAAATGTATAAGTTGCATCTAGCCCAATTAAATTAAGTTATGCTTTGGTGTTATTGTTTTATTCTCCCTTCTCACCTCTAATGTGCAGCATCCGAGTGTATGAGTGTGTGAGCAGGAAGCAAACTGTGAATCTCCATATTCCATCTTTTTGTGCACACAGTAGGGCCAGTGGCTTCCTACTGTTCTACATGGTCATGAATAATATTTACAAAATTGTAAAATGATAACATAGGATAGTATAGAGAATGTTATGAATTATCAAATATATAAATACATATACTGTCTACCAACCAATTATGTATACAATATTTTTTTTTAACAGGTATCATGAAAATATTGCAGAATATGAGCACGATTCAAGGACTTTGCGGATTTGTGCATACACTTATGAATCTCACTATACAATATTGGGGTATATTATGGATTTAAACCTTGCACCATGTGTTTACAGTCTAATAATTTACAGGGTATGCAGTTGCAGTTCATATATTCATTCTGGTGCACTGAGCACTGGGTTACTAATCATGAGCTGATAACAAATGATTGCTTTTCCTGATTTGTACCATTTACTGGATTATTCTTTGTCTGCTGTCTACACCAAACCATGCATTATCTGAATAAATAAATTTGCTAATCCCTTGTTTGCACCTCTGCCTTTGGATTTCCTTGCTACTGGATTCCACAAGATCTGGTCCAACACTCAGAGCCTCATTCAAATTAGAAATTGTAGCTTACGGGAGCCCGTAATGTAGCATGTAAACTAATTTGTGATTCAAGTAGGGTCTTTTCTCGATCCGCAACCGATCTACGGGTTACATCCCATCTAAGCCTTTGATCTTTCAAGCCCGCAAGAGTTATAATCGCAAATCGCGATTCAATTGCTACAATTTCTCAAGTCTGCAATTATTTTCACACCGTAAGTATATATATATATATATATATATATATATATATATATATATATACACACACACATTACTGCAAAGTGTGCTACTGTGCAGCCATTACTAAATAATACATATAGAATGCTGCATTTTATATAAGAATCTCCCTAGACACAGGATAAAGTCCACTGTCTGAAACTTTTAATAAGAATAAAACTTCCATAGAATACATCCCTGGAAAACTTCTTCGAGAGAAACTTTTGTCATATTATATGTTATTCTTTAGCACTGATGTTAGACCGACTGTCACCTGGTTTGAGTACTGACTCAGGTCAATTAAAGTGTAGGTTTCAGCAAAGATATGCAAGTCAGCAGAAGAGTAGCTGACAAATTCATATTGCCTTTCTCCATTAGGTTTTTTCGGGAGCCATCCGTAATGCTTTCAGTCACATTCAGTTGTAGGTGATCTGCCCAGTGAAAATGGGATTGGAGCCAGGACGCAAATTACTTGTTTAAATCCAAATCTAGAACGAGGCTATGTTACACTATTTAAAATATGCAAAATGCTGATTTCTCTATTAAAAATTGGACATTATTAATGCAGATTGCTGTAGTAAAGTTGAACTCTATGAACAACATTTTTTTTTCTCTACTTCAGGCTACTATTATCTTTACTGGGCTCCTTCTTTTGTCTCAACTAATAAGCTTTGCATTACGAGAGCACTGGCAAATGTATCGCTCTCATTTCCTTTGTGCATATAGAAGCTTCATCGTCATTAGAAGTCTCCTCCCGCAGCAGGAAGTAGATAACTGGAAACTAAAATGCTGGATCCCAAAGCACCATATTTGCTGATGTGATGTCAACATCCCTCATTAGTGCATATGTCATACAATGATGCACCTCATAACCTCTTGGATGCTTTGTAAATCTAACTCTGTATTTGCTATGCTCGTCACAACCCATGTGATAGATTAGTAAATATCTGCATGAACTTTTTTGTACGATTATTGATCTGCAGTAAAAATCATCACATCACAACATGCTTGTGGAATATACTGGAAAACAATGATTTACTGTGGTAAGGTTGGCAACCAGCATGTTGTTAAGTTATACCAATGCATTAATACATATGTAACAAGCTCATCACTCCAACAGCTCTGGTAAAGGGAATGTAGATTCAAAATAAAATGGGCCTTGTGTGTCAAATTTCTTTTAATATAAATTATTCAATTATTTAAAAAAAAATAGTCTTATTTGTAAATTATAATTCAGTACATTGGTAAAACCAGCTTTCCACTGGTAACATGTCTGCAACAAAATCAGTATCTTTATTTACATGTTTACTGTAATAGATTTTAAAGAACATGGTTTAGCCATTACACAAAATGATCTGAATATTAGTAAGCTGACCTTTTATCCTACATCAAAGGTGCGATGTGTTTGTAATTAAAAAAAACATGTTCAGTTATTCATTATTCTGATGGCTTTGCTAGCAGAATAGTAAATACCCAGAGTGTACATCTATTGTAAAGAAGCAGACTGAGTGGACAAAATGTTGTATAGATTATGGAAACCATGGAAAGGTGGAGCCATGGTGCAAAACACAAAATTATATAATTTGATTCCAGGCAGGAATATATATTACATTTTTAAAACATACTCTTTTAATTGATTGCATAAATTATGGAATTACCTGTATATTAGGCATTTAAAGGGTAACTTAATCCAGCACAATTTGGGCCACATCAAAGTAAAGATCTTGTGGAATACTGGAATATATGTTGGAATACTTTTTGAATTTTTGAAATACATGCATTTTTCACTGAGAAATCCAATACAATGTGTTTACATGTGTAATAGACTGCCCACTTGCTTTTGTATTACTGCAGCCAATCAGGTTGCATGGGTGTGTGTCCCATTCAAGTCAGTGATAAGACATTTCCAGTTTAAAGGGAACATGCCTTGTAATTCTTGTATTTTTTTATGGCAGGAAATTCATGTTTCTGCTCTCTTGCCTCTCTGGAATTTGACAATGCAGAACAGTTCTCTGATCACTCCCGTGCTGTCCATGTAGAGATCAAAAGAAAAGGGAAAAAAAAATACACTTAACAAATTTATCTGTGCAGGCATGGAATGCTGGAACCACCTAAGGAGGTCCGTTATGTGTTAACTGGTCAGTGCAGTCCTGAGCCCAGGGGAAAAACTCACTGTTTTCTCTACAGAAAATGACCACAGTGCGTGCTCAATCGTCTATCTGTTATAACTCATGCAACAGCCAGTAGGCAGGATGCACTTTGTATGTAAACAGATGCTTAAACTTTAGATTTTTTATCTGTTATTAGTGTAATTAAAAAAAAAGATAATTTTAACGAATAATCGTGTGTTCTTTGACACTATGAAGAGCACTTACATTGAGGTAAATTGCCCTTTATGTTATCAACTACATTCGAATTCTGAACGCAAAACATTTACATAGAAAAGGAGACAATAATTACACATTGACTGTTTTCTAATAATTAGTTAACATTTTATACAGTTTAATTTGTCTAATGAGAAAATCATTAGTAATGTGCCTTCCTGTACATTGTAAGTGGAATAAATGTAGTGCCAATGAGTGCATGCTGCAAACAGCTTTATTTTTCTTGCTGATGCCCTGTTTTTCCACTTGCCAGTCTACAACTAAGCCTTAGGTCATGCTAATTTAAGTCCTATCAGCCCTGACAGTGTAAGTCATGATTAATTAGTATTAACAAGAATTTTAGAATATTATGCCAAAACATATTAATTGCAAAATGTATTAATTATTAAGTCATCTCTAGAGACCTGTGAGAAATTACTGGGTACATTTTTTAGAAAACATTGCGGGAATAATAAGTATGCAGATAATCTGTATGATAAAAAAAAAAAAAAAAAATATATATATATATATATATATATATATACACACACATACACACATATACAATATGCTATAGCAAAGACTGATGATAATATTTAATACTAGTTATACTCCTATATATCAAAGCAAAAATAATAGAATCAAGATATCTGTTCATTAAATTGACATGCCCTCTATGGTCAGATTTCTGGTGCCCTAGGCACAGATTCCACAGCCATTGCCTTGCATCTTTTGCATATCAACCCATTGATTATATATATATATATATATATATATATATATATATATATATATATAAAAATTCAAATTCTGCATAAAAGATTAGACATTTACTAGTGTTCCCTCTGATTGGCTATAGTAGGTGACCATGTTTACAGCCAACAGAATTAAAGATGAGGGAATTTAGTTGAATTATATGATCAGCCAAGATGTTGCTTCTATATATGGCTAGGTATCTGTCTAGCTATACTAATGATAAATATAACTCTGATGATATCTACTGACTACTGACCACTTCTCTCAAATTTCTTCCACTCACATTTTTGAGTTCTCGAAGGGACTCTATGGCCTCGAGTCAGTAAGGTGAGAGCTATCTTTCCAGTGATATATCCAACACTCACATGTGCCCTCCATCAAATTTTCTAAAACATTTCCAATCATGAAACACACCCCATTAATTTACACATTTTGCCCATAATATAATCATTGCCGAACTCACAAGCTTTCAGATCCAACTCAAAAGACATTTCACCTGGTCATCTAGTTGATACTTACATTTGTGTCAAATAATATTAAACATATATACATCCTCTTTAAACTAAACTAGCTTGGAAACTTATCCATCTTTTCAAGCTTCAACAATTTATTGAATTATATATATATATATATATATATATATATATATATATATATATATATATATATATATAAAAATATAATAGTATATAAATAGTACATTTGTGTCCACATTTGAACGTCTAAAACAAGTAAAAAAAATTGTTTCCTGCTCAGGATTGCGAGAAATACAGTTATTACACTGAACTCTGGGAAGCTAAGCAGGGACATGCAAATGTGCCCACAAATGCTTCGATCTTCTATCCATAACCATTTTAAAATAGCCGTTTCAAGGTTACTGCCTCTCATCAGAGTGGGGTGGGATCCCAGCTTGTGTGTATATTCTGAGTAGGTAGTTCACCACAACATTCATTTAATATATGGTGGGCAAAAGAGTGATAGAAACCCTCTACCGTACAGTAAATAAATAGTACATCTGTGGTCACATTTGAATGTCTAAAACCAGTTTAAAAATAAATAAATTATATATATATATAAATTATAGGTCAAAGCTTTCATGGGAAAGACATACTGTGGCCAACCTTTCAATCCTGCAGGGTGCTTTGGGGAAAGCACTATGGACACTGGATTCCAAGCACAAAGACAGGGCCCTCCTTGCTTTGCAATTTGTTACTTTGCGTTTACCTTTGCCTGGAACTTATCTTATGTACAGTGCTACGCAATATGTTGGCGCGTTATAAATAAATGATAATAATAATCTGGTAATGCATGATTAAGTTTAATTATGCTATTTTTTGTGCCTATTCATTTAATCTGGGGGGGATTTGTCACCCCATCCCTCCAGTTCCTATGCTCCTGCCTCAAAAAGAAACTGGTTTGTGGTTGGCTCCTTCAAACTGTCCCTTTCTTCTTCACCTAGATCAGCTTGCCTCTCCAGAATCTCCCTTACAATGGACAAGTTAAAGAGGTAGCCCAAAGACACATTTCCCTAAACAAACAAGAAAGCGGCTTAGGTTTGTAGAACAACAAGCCCTATGTATCTTGGTTGATGATGGCCATTATCGTGGTCAATTTGGTGTTTTGCATATATGGTCCTTTCTTCTCAAATGCCACGTTATCTTTCTAGCTTATACAGCTATTTTGTGTCTGTTTGCCACGGAAATGGCTATTTCTTTCTTTCAGGTATTTTTCCACACTGTGCAACACTGCAGAATATATTAGTGATTTATATTAATAATGAAACCAGTAATACTTTTCAGAGAGAGAAAATGTTTCAGGTACCTATTAGGTCGGAATCTGGTTAAATCAATACATTAATAACCATCATCTTTTATACGGATACATACTGTTCCTAAAGAGAATATTTGCTTCATAAAATATTTAGGGCAGCTTGTCTCAATGCAGCATATTTTACATGGGATAAGGTAAGAAAAAATAATTTATTTAAATTTTTGCACAGTCCATGGCTTCAATTTGTTATTTCTTTATATATTTCTAAATTTTTGCTGAATTTCTTTGTGGAAAATGCCTATCATCAGTATTTATTATAGTTATTTCCCTTCATGTTAAGATGACACTGTCAGCATAGTTCTATAGCCTTTAAATAACTACTGTAGTTTGGGGAAAAACAACTTTTTTCTAAAGTGTGTATCAAACTAACAAAATAGGCATCTATATAAGCCATAAGCATAAAAGTGTATTAAATAATAAAAATAATTTAAGATCAGTTGCTTGTGTACGAGGGCTTCCATGTTGGTCCTCTAAAACTCTCATAGCTGGCTGGAGCCTGAAGGAAAGGTGAAGTCTACAAGAGCTGCGTTTCCATTTAATACTTAAGATTTGAAGGATGGTTGTGATGATATATTTAAAATGTACTATTTCAAAGAACTATCTTTGAGAATATGCAACATATTTTTATACTAAAGAAAAGTAATACTGCTTCTAATTAATTACCTTATATATGCAAATATGCTGCTGTGCAGGGTCGGTACTTCCATCAATGCACGGTTGGAGCTTCCGCCGATGCACCTGGTGCAATGCACCGTGGCCCGGCTCTGGGAGGGGGTCCAGTGCTGTCCCCCCACCCTGGTCCCTCCTTCCCCCCTTCCCAGCTCCCTTGGACTTGCAACCTCTGGGAATTTATTTTGCTCCCATGCCTGCCTGTGAACACAGATGTACTATTTATTTACTGTACTACTGTACGGTGGAGGGCTTCTATCGCTCTTTTGCCCACTATATATTAAATTAATGTTTTGGTGAACTACGTATTGAAAATATCCACTACACAAGCTGGGATCATGCCCCACACTAATGATAGGCAGTAACCGTCAAATGGCTGTCCGTGGGTAGGATTCCCAGCTTGAGTTTAATCCAATCTTGGCTTTGCCTAAAAGCTGTGTGTAATGCAGCGTGTAATCCATGGTTATGGATAGAAGAACAAAGCATTTGTGGGGGCACATTTGCAAGTCCCTGCTCAGCCTTCACGTCGTAACGCAAAAAACATACGAGACACGTTACCACACATTACGACCTCGCAAAAATCGGACGCAACCCGCGAACATGAAAAAATTAAAAACACAATAAATACACACAGCACATACATAAAAAGCTTACCTACAGCAAGAGGGAGCATCCAGGACCTCAAAAAAACAACTTACACCTTCATTTAACTCAAAATGAAAAGAGTTTAGACACTCAAAAATTCTCTAAGCGAGAGAAAAAATGGCCGCCGAACAAAACGAAAACGAGGCTACAGCACTCTAAACACGCAAAACACCACAAGAAACTCACAAAACACCACAAAAGACCTACGGATATTCCGCTAAGACGCATACCACACATTACCCGCCATTTTACGCCAATGAGGAAGTACACAACTACGCTAATGGTTTGGTCTCGCGCACGCACACTATTACACTGCACACATTCAGCACGCTTACACAGCAGCTCCACACCACTAATGCTGCAGCAACATCAAAACCGATTGCCAGCTCTTCAACACAATGCTTCAAAATAGGTAAAGTATATTCATTTATTAATGTATTATAGATTTCATTATTATACACCAAACAGCATTAGCTCACTTACAATTTCATTGCCGTCATTTTTTGACGGGCAATTCTCTAGTATATATATATATATATATATATATATATATATATATATATATACATATATATATATATATATAGACATTTATATAGACATTTATGTGCCCTTCCGCCCCACGGGGGCCAAAGCATTTTTTTGGACCGGGGCCCCCTCTTCACCTGCTCCACCACTACTGCTGTTTAATCTACTACAGCAGTCCTTATAGCCCTTATAGGGTTACTTATAATTTATAAAAGTTTAACTTCTGAATTGTTGCTGCTCTCCTACGAGCTTCCCATCTCATAAGTGGTTTCAATCACTTGTGTGTTGACCTTTCTTGATTTTTGTCCTGCTAAATAAAGCACCATGATTATGAACCACATCTGATATTCAGGAGCAAACCTTGGCTTGTTTTTTTCCATAAAGCAAAAACAGAGCTGGCAGAATTTCGTCTAATTAACCCCAATGCTTTGACACGAGAACAATATGGACAGTTTTAAATTAGCGCCAGTAAAAATGTTCAGATGTTTCCACAGTGCAGCCGGGAGATTATTTTTCAGCTTTCTATGATGGAGGCTCACAAGCTATTGTTCTATCAGATTTTTTCGGGTACACAAAAAATAAAATAAAAGCCTGCAGAGTTTAGAAATAATATTGTAATATTTTAGGCAGAAAAAGAACAGAGCTTTTAAGCACTTCTTAATAAAATAAGTTACATAAAAGTTAAGATACCAATTGATATATTATATTCCTAGTAAAATTCAGAAACCTTCAATTTCCCCATATACTTGTATCCAAAATCACTCCCATGCTTGTCAATGAGGCATAGGCGATCTATTATTATAAACATTGTTATATATAGACATTTAATGTAAAAATAAAGAACCTGGAAAAAGTAGTATGATTCTTTACTTTACTTTTATATGCATTTATTCTACAGTGGAAGCTGTCATATTTGTTTCTACTGATCTACTTCATGAATTGCAAGGATACTTTGTATATAGAGAAAGCTTCTATCTACTTAATGAAAATGTGACAGATAAAACTGGTAGTACATTCAAAGGTATATAGAAGTTTCCTGGGTTTCAAATGTTTCCTAAAAAACAGCCAGTGATTAGTAGAAAAATATGTATTATATTGAAAAGTTAAATGTACTTACATATTTATCTGCTGGATACTGATATCTGGATTTGCACATCCCTAGGAAGCTAACATAACAGTGCATCTGACTGTAGAGCAGCTAGGTAAAGGTTGTGACCTCCAAAGGAAGTGCTGCCAGTCACGTGGTTGCTGGAGTCACAGCCAAAATTTTCCACAATGAGACAGGGACAGAGAGAAAAAATAATGCCAGCAGCAGTTGATGCAGGAAACCGATAACCTGCAGGGTTGTAATCTAGTATGAATGTGCTACACATATTCTTATATGAAAATACATAGCACTTTCTAACATGTGCCAGACTACATATCCCAGGCTGCTTTGCAGCACTGACAGCAACCCCAGATTGTGATACAAATGTTAAAGCCTTGGTTTCCTCTTGATTGGCCAAAATTTTTAAATGTTATGCTAATTTAACCTGGGTTTAGCCCTAATTTTCAACTGTCAGAAATTACAAGACATTTTACTAACTTCAAGGTAAGTGTTTAAATGGTTATTTTGGTATTTTTTCATGTAAAAAATATTTCCATACACTACTGATGCACACATAATCCAGGAAATTTATATATGCCTTTAATTAGGATTAATGTAAAGAATAATTGTATAAAAAAAGTGAAATATTTAAAAGCTGTTATTTTATGAATTATATGAAAAAATGCAATGGCAGTGATGCTGTAAGATTTAAACCATTACTCATTTTTTTATAATGTATTAGAATTTCCCTAATTGTAAAAATAATGAGTAAAATCCCAAATCTAGTGCATACACGTATTTGGAAACGATTTATCCTTTAGGCAGGTAATCCCAAACTGCTCCATTTACAAAAGAACTACGAGTCTGAAACAGTTGCTCTTACATTTCAGTAAATACAATTATTAGAATAATAAAAGCCAAACACTAAGCTGATTTGATTGGACTGGATTACATCTGAATGTACTGTCCATTAATATTTCAATAGCAGGGCTTAAAGCCACCAAAATGCACTGCACATTGAAAGACGTGTAGAAGATTACAGAAACATTAGGGATGTAGGCATTATATCGCATAACAGTAGCCAACATTCGTACAAGTAATGTGTACATATAATATTTGGGGAAAACAGACATTTTAATGTTCAGATTAAGGACAAACATGACTTCAGGGAACCTGACACGAGACTCAAGTAGGTCGCAAATACAAAGACTACTTTATTATATTTATTTATACCAGATGCCTCAACCACCTTCTGTTTCTTACACAAAGCCAGAATGGGCTCTTTACTAATTTACCGCATTACATGGAAATTGGATTCCATCTGCTATCCAGCTCAACACTTTTGTATAGTGACTATTTTATTCATGTTTTGCATATTTTGTGAAGACTGAAAACTGATCTTTACATTTTTTATGGAATGTACAACTTTAAGGAACATTGAAAACGCATACTTACAAGAAATAATCTTGAAGAATGTGACTGTATCAGGAAAAATGTTTAAAAAAGTAAAAAAAAAAAAAAAAATGACAGGTTTTGATTTATTATCCTTTATGAAACTATGCTCTAGTGGAAGCTACCATTTGAATTTTACTTATCAGCTTCTATAGATAGGAGGAAACTTTTAATTTAATTTTCAACTACTAGATTTTGTTTAGATAATGCTCAGTTCTACTGATAGGACATCACAATGAAGTGGAATTTATCAACAAAAGGATTAAATAGAAGCGCAACTTAGAATAGGAAAATGTGATTTTAAAGAACTAGTCTTGATTAGGAGAAAATGTTTAGAAATAAATATATTTTAAGTGCAACACAACACCATTCCCATTGGAGTGTGCCTTGGCCTAACTCAACCTGGCTATGGTTTTACTGTATAATTCAGTGTAAAATAGTACTTTTTCATTATTTGTTCATTATTATAACGGTGTATCGGGAAACAGATAATAAATGGTTTTGCCATATGGTTCTTCAACCATTTTTGTTGTTGTTGTTTAGTCGTTCAGATGTGTCCGACTCTCCATGACCATATGGACAGCAGCAAACCAGAAACATTTGTCAGACACTGCCCCTCTGAGCTCAATCAAGCTCATATTCATTGTTTCAATGATCACATCTATCCATCTCCACCTCTGCCGTCTCCTTCTCCATGTTCCTTCAATCCTTCCCAGCATCAGAGTCTAGGAATCCTGTCTTCTCATGATGTGGTCAAAATATTTGAGCTTTAACCTCATGATCATACCCTCCAGTGAACATTTTGTCTTATTTTCCTGTTGTATGGATTGATTGGATCTTCTTTCAGTCCAAGGGACTCTAAGCAGTTTTCTCCAACACCACATTCAAAGGTGTCAGTTCTAGGGCGCTCAGACTTCTTTTTGCTCCAGCTCTCACATCCGTATGTTACTACTGAAATTCTATATTTTTAACTTTGAAAATGATCTAGTGATATTCAACCATATCCGATATCAAGTCTTCTAAGAGGTAATCTTAAATTGTTGAAACAAGACAACATTTTTGCTATTAACCAAGTTTTAGCTATATAATATGTATATTACTTTGCCCCACAGTATATATGTATACCCCCTTCTAGATCTCTACCTTGTCGTAGTGAAGGGGCTTGTGTACTTCAGTGAAGCTGTGAGCATATACCATGTAGGGTCACCCAAGGTGGCCAGGTCATCACAGAGAGGACAGACAAATTGCAAACCACTAGAGAAGGGACTGGCAACCCACTCCACTATCCCGGTCATGAAAACCATATGGATAAGCACAATCAGATACACAGAAAGTTGTACCTGGCGTGCTGCGTCCAAACGGTCACCTTGAGTCGAACACAACTGAAGGACAAAATAACAACAAATATATGTATGCATCAAGTATATATTATTCTATATAATATATTCATTAATCAGGTTTGCATATAGTAAGACTATGTCGATAAAATGTATGCATATTGGTCAAGCTTCTGTCATCTTTAATGAATTTGGTAGCAAAACCAAATAGTGCCCCTGTATTTTATAATCTGTACCCCTCATTGGCCATTTGAAATATTGGGATGTGTATTTACATTGTGAAACGCGTTAGCATCACTCACTTTTCATATGAATTCTTTTCACTATGTTCAAAATATTATTTTCCAGTTGGAGAATTCTTTCAATAGGTTACTGCGCTAAAGTGTCGAACCATAGCATGCACTTCTATATTTGCATACAAATTAAGCCAGAGCATCAACATTTGTAGAAATTATATAAAGACGATATTATTTAATAATCTTTAAAGCTATAAGCAATAATTCTCAGTGAATCACTCTGCCTTGGGAAAGCTAATTCATGCATGAACTTTCTGAGGCTGTCAAATAAATGCTATTAATATAAACGGCACAATTAAATGTTCATTTTAAATCTACACACTCTACAACCGAGCAATGACAGTGTAGGAATCAATATAAGCAGCAATACTACATATTGCTAATGGAATGACAGTTTTTCCAATTAAAGTGTATAAGGCATTTCATGAACAAAAAAGGTCATTAAGTCCGAAGTGCTTGTCTTGTTTTCGTTCCCTATTTTTCATTATCCCTGCTCTATTTTTCATCTTCAATAATGCAATTTTTCCCATTAAAAATATAAGTAGATTTGCTCAATATCACACAGAGGACAGCATTCATTAAAGATTAATGACTAGTCAACCACCCTTAGAAATAATGGCTTTAAACTGCCTCCATTGACAGTTTTTTTTTGCAGATCTTCAGCATCCCAGAGAAAGCCACAAAAAGCTGGAAAAAAAGAAAAAAAATTTAATATGTTCAACTTCACCTCTCAACTGTTCGGCGACTTTCTGCCAGTCTACAAACCTTTAGTGTTATAGGACAAAAAGTAAAGAGTGTTCAGAAAAGGAATAAGCCTTTACAGTTATAGAGTGATGGACACTCACACACCAATAGGCCAGACTGAATGCAGTCCAAATTAGGGTCATAGGTCAGAGCTCAGGAAGGAAGTTATAGGGATTTAAAGTTATGATATTACATAGAAATCTGATATTATGAGACTAAACATTGAGGTAGAATGCCATGAATATAAGTCTAATACCTACAGTAAGAATAATGGAAATTAAAAGGGACACGCATATTACTCTAGGTTTCACTTATAGTAGTTGTCCGATGTGAATAATGCCTGCAAGAAGCGTTATGAGTTATGTGCAGGCGTTACTCACATGCTGAGTGCGGGGAAATTCTGGGAAATTGTGCAGTTGCGCATACTTGGCGCAGAAGCTTTAATGCATGAGAGGCGCAGGTGAGCCATCGCAAACGTGCACGGTGGAGGGGGGGAGGAGAGAGGAGGCAGAGAGAGAGGGATGGAGGCAGGCAGAGGGAAAGGGAGGGAGAGAGGGAGAGACAGAGGGGGAGAGGGAGGCAGAAAGAGGGAGGGAGGCAGAGAGGGAGATGGAGAGAGGGAGGTAGAGAGGGAGATAGAGAGAGGGAGGCAGAGAGGGAGATAGAGAGAGGGAGGCAGAGAGGGAGATAGAGAGAGGGAGGCAGAGAGGGAGAGAGAGAGAGAGAGAGAGAGAGAGAGAGGGGGGGGGGGGAGGCAGGGAGAGAGAGAGAGGGAGGCAGAGAGAGAGAGATAGGGAGGCAGAGAGAGAGAGAGAGAGGCAGAGAGAGAGAGAGAGAGAGAGAGAGAGGCATAGAGAGAGAGGCAGAGAGAGAGAGAGAGAGAGAGAGAGAGAGAGAGGCAGAGAGAGAGAGAGGGAGGCAGAGAGAGAGAGAGAGGGAAGCAGAGAGAGGGAGATAAAGAGAGAGAGAGGGAGGCAGAGAGAGAGAGAGAGAGGGAGGCAGAGAGAGAGAGAGAGAGAGAGAGAGAGGCAGAGAGAGAGAGAGAGAGAGGGAGGGAGGCAGAGAGTGAGAGGGAGGCAGAGAGAGAGGGGGAGGCAGAGAGAGAGGGGGGGGAGGCAGAGACACAGGGAGACAGAGAGGGAGGCAGAGAGACAGGGAGAGAGACAGGGAGACAGAGGGAGGCAGAGAGAGAGAGGGAGGCATAGAGAGAGGGAGAGAGACAGGGAGACAGAGAGACAAGGGCGGGAAGCAGTCAGAGAGAGAAAGGGAAAGAGAGAGATGGGGGAGAGAGAGGGAGAGACAGAGTGGAAGAGGGAGAGAGAGAGAGAGAGAGAGAGAGAGGGTGAGACAGAGGAGAAGAGGGAGAGACAGAGGGGGAGGGGAAAGAGGGGAGGTAGAGAGGGTGAGGCAGAGAGGGACAAAGAGGGAGACAAATAGAGAGAGGGAGACAAATAGAGGGAGGCAGAGAGAGAGAGGGAGACAAATAGAGGGAGGCAGAGAGAGAGAGGGAGGGAGGCAGAGAGAGAAAGTGAGAGAGGGGGAGGGTGAGGAGAGGGAAAGAGAGGGGGGAAGGGAGAGGGAAAGAGAGACCACACAGAGAGGGCACACTGAGAGACAGATCTTTTGTCAACTTAAATCTCTAAAATATATCAGTCTATCTTTAAATTAGCATTCTGATTATATTGCCTTTCCACACTCCAGTACTACTTATGACAGTCCAGATTATGACCACATATTTATATATATAACTTATTTTTTATTTTTTTAAGTGATGTGTAATATTTCATCAAATCCAGATACCTTACATTTTCTATTGCCTTTTTAATATGTAATATACCTAAATATACCTATGTATTTATGTACTTACTTTATTAACTTTGTTTTGTTAAGAAACTCTAAAGAGCTCTGCTTTTACTACCTAAAATCACACAAACAGTCCCTCTATGGGTCTGACCACTGCAGCATATGCAGACACAGACAATGTAGTGCTTGTACTGTTCTAGCCTATCAGGGGTCACATCTCTGCAGCATATTTTCTGAAACATGGTTCCTGATAGGCTAGAATACAACACTGCACATCCAGCCCAATAATGTCTGTATATGCTGCAGTGGGTAGATCTGTGTAGGGACTATTTGTTTATTTTATTCAGTAACAGCATAACTTTTCATCTCTTCTTAATAAAACAAAGAACATAAAAGTGAATAAATACATAGATGTGTTACATACCTAGTAAAATCCCAATAACGTCTATATCCCTTTAATGTTGTTACAATAAGGATTTTAAATCACTGCTGGTGGTAAGTGCCTCATGCTTCTCTTAATTAAATCTTCAGGTATATGTGAGGCTGTAAATAAATGCTTAAAAATTCCAAATCTCTCTAAAAGGCATGACATTTAGATAGCATTTTCCCATTTTAATATATCTAAGAATAGTCATTATTAGGCCAGGAAATAAATGTGCTTAGAAGCTTATCGGCATGCAAATAAATGCACATAATCAAGGGAATTGTTTATGAAAATAAAAATAATACAACTTGCAACATTTTGTATTACCGATGCAGAGCCCCATGAAGATAATAGGAAATTTTGTTTGAAAATGTCTGAAATAGTTTATTGTGAGTCTATGGAACCTGACATTTACTATTCCCTGCGTTTAGTTGTGTGACATCAAAATTACTCCTGCAAAACAGCAAAGAATAGGTAAATAAATGTAGTAGACAGAATGTAATCGTGGCTTAAACCAAAGGAATATATTGCAAAAGCACAGATCTGTATAAAAGTATTTCATAAAGCTCCATTATACAATGAAAAAATATAATTGTTTGAAAGTTTGACTATGGTATTCCCAGTAGTAACATACGTGTAAGAGCTGGACCATAAAGAAGTCTGAGCGCCGTAGAATTCACACTTTGAATTGTGGTGCTGGAGAAAACTGCGTAGAATCCCTTGGACTACAAGAAGATCCAATCAATCCATACTACAGGAAATCAAGACAAACTGTTCACTAGAAGTTTTGATCAGGAGGCTAAAGCTCAAATATTTTGACCATATCATGAGAAGACAGGATTCCCTAGATGCTTTATCATATCCTTCTAATGCAGTAGCAGTTTGACAAATGTGTTACAGGCAAATTTCAGTTACATAATGGATTCTACCATAGGTACAGAAATTTAAGAAATAAATGTATATATTCAGTTTGATATCATTTTTTGTGATAAATGATCATTAACTATTATTGTTTGTTGTATAGTATACTTCATACAACCTCTATCATGTGACGTTAGCGAACATAAACCAATGATAAAAAAAATGTATGTAGTGTTCTGAGTTTATGGCAAACATTATTCATTCTTATATAATAATACAATTTTTACAGATGGAGGCAAATTTATGAGATTCAACAGGTAATGGAGTCTTCCAGAACCTGGCAGCTTCAGGTACAACCCATCATTTCCAATATTTTCTTATGTATACTGCCAGCCAATCAGATTCCTTACATCTGTGTCCTGGTGGATGTAAGGAAATCCGATTGGCTGGCACTGCAGATGAGATCATAAATAAATCAAGTTAGGGGCAGTGTCTAAAGACAACAGGCAGCCAATATGATGTCAAAGTAAGTTATCTAATGCACATTTTCATATAAATCATAGAATCACTTTAAAAATACATCACTTATACAGTGCAACCTCTATAGGTCATTAATCCATTCCTGACAGACGATACTGAATCAGATGAATATAGAATCAATTTTTTCCATAGGAATTAACAGATTGGAATAATCCAATCCCAGACCCGATTCTGATACATAAATAAATAAAAATATAACCAGAACTTTCCTTTTACTGAGGAGCGTTGATGGCATAAGAGGAGCAAAGGAATTATTATTTAGGTGGCGTGTCGTCTTCCATTAAACATCAGGTAACTCCAGTTCTGGTGATACATTGTCTTTTTTGTCCCTTTCCCGATGATTCACTACTACATTTAGCTAAGAACTTGTCTAATGTACGTTTCTGTCTGTAATTTAAAATTTTGTGACGAATATTGGATTTTTGGGTGAATATATGAGCATTTTTTTTGCATAAACTCGACTAATATTGAATTTGGCGAATATAAGGGCTGATGAATATAGAGGTGCCACTGTATTGTAGATTGAGTTTACAGCCTCTGAAACCTACAATCTGTGTTAATGATTTGCAGCATAATGCAGTATTACAAGCGTAAAATTTAAAATCAAATAGGCTGATTTGTGTCATTAACATCTAAACCTATTCTGTCTAAAAGTGATTTGCGTAGTTTGCCGTATTTATCGAGACTTGTGACATTTCAGTTGTTTGCTTTCTTGACAGCCCTTTTAATTGGTTTTAAGAGAAACTGAGCAGGATTACCTAGTGAGTGGTCATTTGAACTGCTTTGATAGTATTTAGCATTTCCAAAGAACACTAGAAATACAAATATCAAAAGAGAAATGTTTATAAGAGCTCGATAAATTGCAAGCTTGTGTTGAGATGGGAAAGCACAAGCTAACAGAGTATTTTAGCTTTTAATGTAAAATGCAAGGGCTCTAGACATTGTGCCATGTTTCTGACACATGATATAATTATCTGCAATTTCCACACACTCAGAAATTCAAGAAAACGTGGATTTATTGTTGTAGGTTTAACATTATTACAGTGCTGACCTGTTTTCTGGTTTGCAAAATTGCTCTTCTAGCTTGAAGATATTGTGGTTGTTTACAGTTTCTGCTCTTAGTTCAATGCCATAGAAACTTGCCTTCAAAATGCAGACCTCTTCTAATTGTCCAGTTAAACCAAGGGTTTATATTAAATCATTAAATTCCCTTCTTATTTAAATGTAAACATGCTTGCATTGTCTGTTGAAGGCAAGGTAGTAAGCATGCTCAAAAGTCTCGCAAATTAGATACAAGTTTCAAATGATGTATTTTTTTTATATAATTATTTTATAATGTGCCAACGCTATACATGGGACTAGTACATAACAAAAACAATAACATTCCAAAAGATTGGATGGCTCTGTCCTTAAGCCGAAAATCAGTACTTTTGTCCAATTGAATGGAATAACAGGTTTACATAAATTACATTAATTTTTTGTATGCCAAAAGTGATCTAAAAAGGCTGACCTTGATGCACCACCATTCTTTTTTTTCAACCTCATAGTCTAGTCTGTAAGTGATTTAGTGGAAGGGATTCAAGTCAGGGTTGTAGCAGACATCTTGCAATAGAGCTTTATCGAATGAACGTTTTCTAAATACAGTGGTACAAAGTTCCCATAAGGAGTAATGTAAAATGGTGCATATAGACTACAGCAATCGCTAGGAGTACTGAAAAAGCACTGATTGTCAAAGCAATTTCTGCTAATCGAAACGAGTTTAATACCAAATTTGAAGAATTCCGAGGCAGGCGAGTACCAAGGTACTCCTGTACATTAGTATATTTCCAGGCAGGCTATCTGAAGCGGACTGCATTTTTTTACCTTACATGAAAAATAAAGGTGGCCATGACTGTGGGTGTGGCTTCTAGCAGTTGTCACTGAGCAGCCATCCAGTAAGAGAAAACTTCAGCCTTATTTTGTCTGCCTTCATCTGGATCAATTAATGCATATGTTACAAGGATCGGAGGAGATCTAAAAAGTTTAAACTTCATGGACTAAAAGTCTTTTTTAACTTCAATTACTATGTTACTATGTCATTATTTATTTATAATGCATAGTTCATTATACATATTAAATAAAGCTAAACACAAGAGTAAATGGAAATACAAATAACAAAATAATTGTCGGAGAGCACATACTGGCACAGAAAACGTTAAACATCATGGGGAAAAGTCACATTTGTGAAGCATGTAACAAACTAAAAATATTAGCAGTTATGCAAACAATAGACATATAGCCATTTTAGAGAAAATCTTAACTTAAGAAAATAAGTTTGTCAAATGCAAGTATTAATTTGTATTTCTTGAGGACTAACTGAAATCTTTAAGTTTGAGAACATGTACTAATGAACATCAGAAGGAGTGATTGGATGGACAGTGGAAAGAGAGAAGTGGGAGACGTCTTTAACAATTGGAGCTTTTGGAATCTGACACATGCCTCCTTCCCCACACTTGCTCTGAAACAGGCAACTTGCATCAATAAATGAAAACACTCTTCTCCAGAAATGTAAATGCCCCTGGTTTTATGGGAACTTAAAAGAAAAAAAGTGAGTAAGGTGGCAGAATCCATGCAAAGAACATATTTACTATGCGCTATAGGGGAACTTGTGGCGCAGATGCCAGGGAGATTAGTTGTAAACTTGCACAGATAGTTGATTTTTTTATAAATTGTTTGAAGCTGTAAGAAGTGGATGAACGTCTTCTTGTAATTAAGAGTTCATAGAAAGTAGCTACTAACATATCTTTTGTAGCCCTAGAGAACCTGGTATATATATATATATATATATATATATATATATATATATATATATATATATATATATATATATATATATACACACACACATACATATACACATAAATACACACTGCATATATATATATATATATATATACATATATATATATATATATATATATATATATATATATGTATATATATATATATATATATATATATATATACATAAATACCGTATATACTCGAGTATAAGCCGAGTTTTTAAGGCTAAAAAGGGCCCCCTCGGCTTATACTCGAGTCACTCTAACCCCCCCCATGTCTCTCTAACCCTCCTGTGTCTCTCTAACCCCCCTCGTCTCTCTAACCCTACCCCGTGTCTCTCTACCCCCCTGTGTCTCTTTCCCTCCCCCTCCTCATCCTCAATCCCCCTCCCCCCTTCTCCTCATCAACCCCCTCCTCAACCCCCTCCTCACTTTCTCCCCTCTAAAAACCTCCCCCTCACTTACCTGCTTCTTCTCCAGGCCTCTGCTCCGTCTTGACCCCGGCGCGCATGTGACGTCACATGCACGCCGTGTCATTAGCATATACCGGGTACATGCTAATGACGCGGTGCACATGTGACGTCACATGCGTGCCGGGGTCAAGAAGGAGCAGAGGCCGGAGAAGAAGCAGGTAAGTGAGGGGGAGGTATTTAGAGGGGAGGGGGTTGATGAGGAGGGGGGGTGAGGAGAGGGTTGAGGTTAAAGGGGGGTGAGGAGGAGGGATGAGGATGGGGGGTTGAGGATGAGGATGGGGGGGTTGAGGATGGGGGGTTGATGAGGAGGAGGGAGGTTGAGGTTGAGGAGGGGGGTTGAGTTTGAGGGGGGGGTGAGGAGGGGGGTGAGGAGGGGGATGAGGATGGGGGGTTGAGGATGAGGAGGGGGTTGATGTTGAGGATGGGGGTTGAGGATGGGGGTTGAGGAGGGGGTTGATGTTGAGGAGGGGTGAGGAGGGGTTGAAAATGAGGAGGGAGGATGAGGAGGGGTTTGAGGATGAGGAGGGAGGTTGAGGAGTGGGTTGAGGAAGAGGAGGGAGGTTAAGGATGAGGAGGGAGGTTGAGGATGAGGAGGGAGGTTGAGGATGAGGAGGGAGGTTGAGGATGAGGAGGGAGGTTGAGGATGAGGAGTGGGGTTGAGGATGAGGAGTGGGGTTGAGGATGAGGAGTGGGGTTGAGGATGAGGAGTGGGGTTGAGGAGGGAGGTTGAGAATGAGGAGGAGGGTTGAGGAGGGTGATAAGGGAGGGGGAAGAGACACAGGGAAGGGAGAGGGGAGAAGAGACACGGGAGAGAGAGGGGGGACACAGGGGGCAGCACATTTCCCACCCTCGGCTTATACTCGAGTCACTCATTTTACCCAGTATTTTGTGGAAAAATAGGTGCCTCCGCTTATACTCGGGTCGGCTTATACTCGAGTATATACGATATATATATATATATATATATATATATATATATATATATATATATATATATATATATATATAGTTTTATATAATTTTCAACTATCACAAATAACCCCTCAAGAGTTTGTCCGAGACAATAATTACAAAACAACGCTCTCCATATGAAAGGATTATAATGTGGAGGAAAACTAGAATACTTAATTGTCATTAAATCCTTCAATGATAAATGTAAACTGCTACACTAAAAATAAACGAATCTGCTGTTTAATGTTATAAAAGCTTTCTTCAGTTAGCAGAACTTAGAGGAAATCATTATGTAACTGAATGGTTTGTGATTTACTGTCATACCGTAATTCAGGGACTGTTAATGTGACTAATTAAGAAAGATGTATAATAATTAATCTGATAAAATTACCTGCAACCACATCCACTAAAATAAAGCATACCATTATCTACTCCAAAGAAAACACCTTAAATCTTTATCATTATAATCAAGAGGGATATTTTAGGATATAAATTTGTTTCACCATCTGCAAAGGCGGAATTAAATACACAAATTATGTTGTTTTATTGCATATAATATTATGCTGCGGTCATAGACTTAAAGGGCCGCTGTTGACCTAATCTTCTATATGCCGTTTTCAAAAACTAAGCTTAGAAAGTAATCAAAAATATAACATTTTTAATTTGCATATGTTTTTAATTATTTAATGAGTTGTTCCATTTTATTTACTCAGCTGCTTCTTTCTGCTGCTGTGTAAGAGGGTGGCAATACATCAACACAAACGAAAATGGCAGAATCCACTGCATTATACTGGCAGAAAAAAAAACAACAACATGTTTTTCTTAAACCAGTTTGCCATTTTCATGTGCATTTTTTTTACAAGATTATTTAAAAAATACTGGACTACATAAGCCCATTCCATGGTATAATTATCTCTGCTCAAGTGTTTACCTCTCTAGTTTTGGAAGTGGAAAGATCTTGGCTAATCTCTAATTGTCTAAAAAGCATGTGGGAGTAATGTCTCCCATCCCCAATAGCAGTCAGATGTTGGTGAAGCTGGAAGATTACTAGCTTGGTTATCGGAAATAGACCTTTTGAATGGATCTGGTGGCTCCAGTAATTTGTATTGTGAGAAACAGAAAAAGTGGAAATAAAAAAATATATAACCTGGAAACCAACAGAAATAGAAGCTCTGTCTATAAAAATAAAAAAAATTCACTTAAATATGTGTGATTATATTTTATTTGGTACCTTGTATGTATTTTTAGTAGTGGCTATATTATTGGGTTGGGCTGATCTTGAGGAGTGAGGAGTCTGCAGTCTTGGTTCTTAGCACTGATATAATCTAAGGACCATGTACATGCATGCACACACAGAAAAAATCCTCATGTCCCTCTTTTGATGAAAGTCCTTCATTTTAGGGCAAAAATCTATTTTCCAGTAGTGACCATCTTTTATTGTGGTCACATAAACCGGACAGGATTAAGACCTTTAGAGGCCCTAAGCACTTAAAATAATTTTTTACTTATTGTGGCATTCCCATGGAATCACCATATGGTCCATGGTAATTCCAGCAATGGAAAGTTTATGTGGTGCCCCCTTCCCTTGATGCCCTAAGCATGTTCTTATTTTGCATAATGGTTAATCCAGCCCTGCAAGAACAATAGAAACCTTGAGTGTCAGTCCTTCAGAATACATGTTTATATACATGTCTGTATAGAGAATGTGCCCATATTAAGTGTGTGGAGTTCCTGAGGGTTAATCAAGTCAAACTTAGAAAAAATGTCAAGTGAGCTAAAAGATGCTGTTCTGAGTAGGTAACTGGGCCTATAGAGCAAACCTACTGAGGTGTTTGTTCTCAGATTGAGCGCTTTTGACTTTTTTTGTTTATTTTTTCTCACCTTATGTGTGATAAAGAACATATGGGCATCCAGACATGGACTCCTTGGTCACTGTGCTTTAGGGAGTACAGCTGCACCTCACTGATGAGGCCCAAAAGAGGCCGAAACATACGTCTGGGATTTATTGTTTCTTCTGTTCAGAGGAGAATTGCCTGGTATTTCTGGGCTGGGTCACTCTTGACTGGGACCAGACTGATATACTACAGGATATTTTCCCCTGTGAAAGGCACACGTGGCTAAAAGAGGTTGTTCTGAGTAGATAACCAGACCTATAGAACAAACCTACCTTGTTCGTTCCCAGTTTGAGCGCCTCGGACACTTTTATGCTTAGATAAAATGAGCAGACTAAAAAGGCATTTACACAAAAAAAAAAAACATATAAAAATGAGCAAGTTTAAAAAAAATACTCTTTTACACATAGCAGATAATATAGCTGTTGTATTTTTCTTTAACCTTTTTTTATTTTACAAAAAAAAAAATCCGTCCTAAAATTAGTTCCATAAAAAAAGGCAACATTTTCTTCACATACTTGTTTAGCCTACAATTAATAACAAAGCATTTCTATGCAGTGTGGAAGAATGTTTTACGTTATCATTTAGCTCTGGATTTTATCAACTGCAAATCGGCAATTTAAGCTGATTTTGACTGCTTCCAAGTTTACAGAATTTTGCCCTTGGCAGTAGATCTTTTTACATTCCATCTATAAGGACAAATAGCTCTCGAGCTAAAATCCCTTCAGTATAGCCGAAACAACATCATTTTCTCTCAGCCCAATATGATGTTTTTCAACCCAGTTTAAGAAGCAGCAATGATTATTTTAAGGCATCTCGACTCCCTCGCTAAATTTCTTTACACACTGACTGTTTTCTGCTAAATTACAAAGCAAAATATTCCGGTCATGGATAATGCTAAAGTGCAGCTGTGTCATAGTACAAGAAATTATTAATATTCAAGATTTCTTCACCTCCAAAAACTGAGGTAAAACCAGCGCAACATCTATCACTCAATTATTCAAAATATATCTCCCTTTCATTTGTATCACCATCCAGAGTAGGCCGCAGATCAGACGTTGTTTTAAGCACAGGTTCAAACTGCCACAAACCTTAACATCAAGGCACTGGCACTGAATTTAAAACAGATTGAGTTTTTAATAATAACGGAAAAAAAATAAAGTTGCACCTTAAGAAATTACAATTTTTGACTTCAAACATATTTTGCTTTAGGCCGGACATTTAAAGATTCGTTCTGAGGAACTTGCAAGCTTGTCACACTCACATAAAACAATCATATTCCTTTGAAAATAACCCCAGAGGAATAGACAGAGTATAAAAGAAGTTATTGTCCACCTTGCACATGAACGGTTTTGTTAGAAGAGATTTTCTGACTGAATTCAATACTCAAGTCACTGGAACTGTGAAATGAAGGAAAATTACTATAGGCGATATAGTTCCCTACACAGTAATACAAATATATTGGAATTTGCAAGAAGCCTCTTACTTTATGGGGATGATACTGTTGTCATTGTTAGGCCATAAAATTATATTTTGGTATTTTTCCACCTACTATAACTAGATATGCCGGAGGATGCTAGGCCTCACAATGTATCTGCAGGTTGAGGCCTAGCACAGTATGGCTCCTAAGTGTATTCTGAAAGAGAGTAAGATTTATTTGTCCCAACACATATACACAGAATCAGACACACACATTATATTTATATATATATATATATATATATATATATACACACATACATAAACACAGTATCTCACAAAAGTGAGTACACCCCTAACATTTTTGTAAATATTTTATTATATATTTTAAAGTGACAACAATGTAAAGTAGTAAGTGTACAGCCTGTATAACAGTGTACATTTTCTGTCCCCTCAAAATAACTCAACACACAGCCATTAATTTCTAAAGTGACAGCAACAAAAATGAGTACACCCCTAAGTGGAAATGTCCAAATTGGGCCCAAAATGTCAATATTTTGTGTGGCCACCATTATTTTCCAGCACTGCCTTAACACTCATGGGTATGGAGTTCACCAGAGCTTCAGAGGTTGCCACTGGAGTCCACATCACTGAGCTGGTGGATGTTTGAGACCTTACTCACCCACCTTCTATTTGAGGATGCCCCACAGATGCTCAATAGGGTTTAGGTTTGATGACATGCTTGGCCAGTCTTTACTTTACTTTCAGTTTCTTTAGCAAGATTGTGTTCTTTGAGTGATGTGATGTTTTGGGTTTGCGCCAGACATAGCGTTTTCTTTGATGGCAGAATTTTTTTTTGTCTCATCAGACCAGAGCACCTTCCTCCATACATTTTGGGAGTCTCCCATATGCCTTTTTGCAAACTCAAAACATGCCATTTTGTTTTTGCTGAAATAATGCCTTTCTTCTGGCCACTCTGTCATAAAGCCCAATTCTATGGAGCATACGGCTTATTGTCGTCCTATGTACAGATACTCCAGTGTCTGCTGTGGAACTCTGCACCTTCTAAAGGGTTACCCTCCTTGCCCGGACCGCGAGTCTTGGTGGGCGGCCGTCTCTTGGTAGGTTTGCGGTGGTGCCATGTTCTTTTCATTTGGTTATGATAGATTTGATGGTGCTCCTGGGGATCATCAAAGATCGAATACTTTTTAAAACCAAACACTGACTTGTACTTCTCAACAACAATGTCCCTTGCTTATTTGGAGAGTTCCTTGGGCTTCATGGCAGTTTTTGTTTAGTGGTGCCACTTGCTTAGGTGTTGCAGCCTCTGGGACCTTTCAAAAAAGGTGTGTATAGGTAATGACACATAATTAGTGAAATGATGTCCACTTGTGTGCAATCTAAGTGTCACATGATCTGACTTCTGAAGGTAATTGGTTGCACATAACAAAGGGGGTGAATATATACGCACATGCCAATTTTCTTTTTTCTATTTCTAAAAAATAGTTTTATGTATATATTTTTTTTTCATTTCACTTTACTAACTTAGATTATTGTATTCTGATCCATCACATAAAATACAAATTAACAAAACATTGAATTTAAGGCTGTAACTTAACAAAATAGGTAAACAGTCAAAGAAGGGTGAATACTTGGGCAAGGCACTGTACATACATACTGTATATATAAAAAACAAATTAAGATAATTTAGAATTTTGAGCAACAAATTACATGTGAAGCTCCTTCCTCACTGCTGGTATCTTTATCTAAGGAAATTAATTAACTCTTACAGTATATTGGAGCGATAAACAGGGTTGCCCAACTGGTATAAATAATAAAAAAGTCAAAAACTTTAACAGATATAAGCAATTATGCTGTCTAACCAAATGGCATGCTCTCCTTGTCTATCACTGCCTGCTGTGAGAGCTAATTAATCACCTTAGATCCCGTTACTAGCAGAGAGGTATTTTTTGTGTCATTTATGCTAAAAAATACTGAACTTTCAATCCCAACTATTTCACACATTCATTTAAATATTTTTATAAAAGACAATTGCAATTACATTTATTTATGTGTGTCATTTTAATTTCTGGGATCCTTGCATGTGAAAATAATACATTATAAATTCTATGGAACTCTATTCAACTTGTACGAATGATGACAAACAAATCCTAAAGTCAATATGCTTTTTATGTTTTAATCCCATTTAGTAAAAAACTTTTCATCCTATAGGAAGTAAAATGAGAGGTCTTTGAGCACTCTTGTATAGGTAACACCTAGTCCAGTAGAATAACTTTTGAAATGGAAAGATGTCTCCAAAAGTTCTCCAAGACATCTCAGCTTTGCGAATGTTATTTCTTGTTTACTTAATATGACTTTTGGAGAATTTTTGGGGAGGGACCCAAACAAAACTCTTTTTTGTAGATTATGCCCTTTTAAAATTACACCATTAACGTGTAAAGACCAATAAACCAGTATGCACTGAAATTTGCAATAATGTACTGTAAGTGGTAAAAAATAATGTAGCTGTGTTTGTGCTATACTCCATCATTAAAATGTTTATGTTTCTATCTTAAGTATATATTAATTAAAACAAATGGCATTATCTGAAATATTGATTTGCCAGTTTACAGCACCCAACACAGGAAATGAGTAGGAGTTAAATATCTGCTCATATATATTAGTAGATCAGATGCATGCAACAGAAATAAATGAAATAATATATGAAATGTTTACTACAAACAAAATGAGATAGTATGATTCTACTAAAGAACTTCACCAAATTTTGGCTTCTTCATACGTAGTGTTGGCCTGGATAAAATGCTTAAATATTCTTTACAAAAATCAAGAATCTATGGACCTTCATACATTACCAGGTCTATTAACATCCACCACACTTCATTTGTCAGTAGAATAAAAAAGATCACAAACCGTTAACCCAAGAAATTCATTTTTTCTAAAAGCTACATACGGTAATTGTTTTCCTTTTACAAAATGGGAATTCTCAGCAGGCCATGAACAAGGGATGTCATCTCTTCTTGAAGAAGTTCAAGCTAACGGAGTAAAAATGATGTCCCATTTGTATAGAGTTTGATACTGCCTGAGACATGCGAGCATCTGGAACTTTATAACAACCAATATATGTAAAAAAATCACATATTGCTCCCTGTTCTTACAAAGCATAAAGGCACATGTAGTCATTCATGCTGATGTATTGAAAACTACAATGACTGAAAATCTTATAGAACAAGATTCTAATGTAGTTTCAAAATGAAAAAAAAGATATATTGTCGTACATTTGGTTGATATGGAGTGAAATTATATAGTTACTTTATCATGTGAGAAATAATGTTATTGATTTTGATTAATATATCTAGGCTCAATAAGCGAACTATTGAAATCCTGGACTGTTGGAGGCCTTTGTAGGACCAAATACCATTCTATACTAGATAGTAAGTTCTCATACGAGCAGATCCTCCACTCACTCAATTGGGTTTGTATTTTATATTAAATGTAACATACTGTAAAGCTTAGTTTTTAGATAAACAGTCAGCAGAATAATACAGAGAACATTGGAATGTAGTAAGGTTTATTGCATTAAATGCAGCTTTGTAGAGAAAACTCCAAAGTGGGCATTTTATCAGTCAATGGAACATTACATTGTAAAAGGAGCCAACTTCATGCACTGCAAACTGAAAGCAGAGAAAGGTGAACTGTAACTACATACGAATACCAAGACAGGAACATGTAATGTGCTAGACTAGTTAATAAAGAGGCAAGCATATTCTCACAAATATAGCATGTTTTAAGTACCATAAGCAAGTAATAGGATCTCTCTGCACTTAGTTATATGGCATTGTTGATCTGTATCATCTGAGGATTTGCACTAACCAGTCCCATCAATACAATAGGACACAATTTAGCTGCTCTAATGATCAAATTTCCCGAAACACAAAGTATGGTCGGCCAAATACTCATTAAGTGATGGCGTCTCAAAGCCGATGTTAGCTCTCACAAAGTCCTATTTGATAATAAAATCTCTGGGAAACAGACAGTTTACACAGACGTCACATTATAATATTACTATAGAATACCAAAGATAAAGCTTCTCTTCTGATTGGTTTTAGTAGCCAATCAGATAAGGGCAATCATAATACCATACTGCGATTGGGTGCAAGGTAAACCAATTAGAATATGGCAAAATAGACTTCTCAGATTGAAAATTATGCAATCATAAAGTGAGGATTTAAAATGTGTAACCAATCAGAAAAGGGTAGCCTTCACGGATTGGTTACTTAGTAACTAATCAGAAGGTGTATATTTGAATTGCTCAATGCTGTTTGGCTGAAATATTGAAAGAATGACAAACATAACAGCCATTCAGATGCCTGAAAAGATTCTATAAAAAGGTATGTGAGGCATCAATTGATATGGGAGCTCCTCTGAGGAAGAGCTCCATTAGTTTAATGTATTTTCTTAATTTAGAGTGGCTTTTGTGGGGGGGGGGTGCTGTCCTTAAGATTGTTGAGTGAGGACCTACGATCAAGACAGAAGAGGTCTTATCCTAGATAGCCAGAAGTTTAAGATACAATGGATTCTATCAACATGGACTATTCAATGGATTTATTAAAGATGATGAGTGAGAACCAGGTTGCCTGTTGGCACTAAAACCAGAAATGGTACTATATAAATTAATTCCTTTGTTTTGCAGAGCTAATTATATTTTATTTTAATGCATGTTTTTATATTAATACAACCATGTTGTTATTGTAATGCTTTCTTTTATATTCTGTGAGGCTTTCTTATTTTAGTAAGTTTTTCTTTATTTGTTTTAACTAATTTAACATTAAGTAGTTTGTGGGGTCAGTTTTAGGGACTATAGAGGTTCTCATGGATCCCCATGAGGGGAAAGGGTCCACAGGAGTAACTTTTTTGGTAAAACCAATGGGCAAATTACATTTTGGTCCTGCTATCAATTTAATCATCTCAAATATTACAGTATTCTACCTATCTACATAATTAGGACACCAGTTATATTTGGTTCTGTATTCTTTCCATACAATAATCTGTACCACCCCTTATGTAACCTCATCTAGCTGCTTGGCACATTTGAAAATTTATTTCTAGAAAGCTACTTAAAAATTACATTTCATTCTGTTTGGGACAAATATTCCAAATACTATTTAGATTTCAATGGGCTTGGTTTTGTGTGCACATTCCAAGAGGCAATCAAATATAATTAACACCATTCAATGTCCATTATTACGGATTACAGCAAGCAAATAAGAATCAAGTCAAGTGTTGCTTTCAGTGAAGTATATGAATAGGTGTATAATTCAAATCTCCTCTCATTTCAAGAAGCACACGCCATCTCTTTCCTTTGTACAATACAGAGGCTATACATCATCCGTTGTAGATGTTGGCATAACAAAAAACTTAATTGCATTTTATGCTCTTCAAAAACTCAGTTTTAATTCTGAAGCCTGATTTCTGGAGACAAGAGACATTTAAAATCTCATCACGATGATTCATCACCAGTGACAAGAAAGGGGACATATCCAGCTGACAAAAAATTGTCCTGTCAATCAGGATTGGCTTTTGTTCTTCCCCATTTATTGTGATGCTATCAAGAGGAAAATATGTTATTTACAGATATTTGGCCAATACTCAAGGCAAAAACATGTTTTTGTGCTTACATTTTACAAAAAGAAAATAGAGTAAATAGCAGCATTGAATAGTCTTACGGCTATCACTATGTTTACCATAATTTTTCAGATATCAATAGAATAGATCCAGCTGTGTAGTTGCAATATTGTGTGCCAGTCATAAAAAAGCATTTCATGTAAAATAAAAGCAAAACAAAAATCAGATGGAAATATATTGCTTCATAATAAACTGTTTTTAATTTTAAGTTAAATACATTTAAATAATTTAGGTAACTTGCAACATGTGTTTTCACATTTGTTAGGATAAAACAATTGAGCATTACACTTCTTAACGTATAATACAAGTGTCATTAATAACTTGTAAAGAGGTTAAATAATGTCTTCAGTTAAGGGCGTATACATGTCTATTCATTTTTGTTTCTTTGTGAATTAGGAATGTTAGGCAGTGCCAGGGAGTAATTGTTACATTGAGATATACAGACTTTCTTCTTTTGTAATTTATGGTTTTTCTAAATCCTAGCCATAGCAATGGAGAGAGAAATGTGATATAAAAGTAGCCAAATCATTTTAAAACCTTACACAAGTTTCCCTTCTTTGTCTTACTTGAGGGATCAGCTAAGGATGCAAGGGTGCTGACAACATGACCACTATAATCACCCATCCAAAGTACCAAGTGGCCAGATAGTTTTAACAGAACTATAGTTTGTTATGTAGTTATTTATATTTTAATATTAATCAATTGTACTAAAGAGCTTTGTGTATTCATTTATAATCATTTAGTCCTATATACTTATACATAATAAATATACTCATTTGTTAATTTCTTTCTTTGTGCTCTTAAGAACCTCACAGTAGAGATATGCTCTATAATTATTATAGTTTGGGAAACTGAATGTGCTCATAGATTGATCATTGCAGCATTATATTATATTAATTTTGCGGTGTAGGTGACCGTAGAATGGCGTTTTAGAATTTAACATTTAGACGGTTTGATGATTATTTACAATAAAACAACTTAATGAAATAAGAGTATTATAAGCTGTCTGAATTCATTTATAATATCATAAATAATGATGAGCAAATCTACAATCTGATAATACTATAGAAAATGCTTACGGTATATTGTTTATGTAAATCATCAGTAAACATACATTCAACATTCCTCTGGTGCAACCAAAGGAGCAAGGAATTTAAATCTCCTATGGAATTAAGGGGTTAACATAATGACAGCAAATAAACTGTAGTAATATATATGAGGAAACACTTTAACGCAATAAATATCTGCAAATACACACCTAGTTGTAAAAATCACAAAGTAAACAGTGTGACATTTTACACAATTATCGCTTAGTTCCAATAATATCACTTGGAGTTGTAGTAATCATAAGTGTGAATAACTTTAATATATACACAAATAAACATTAATTGATACAAACAACTAACATATAAATATATACAAACTAACGTATATTGTTAGTTTACAACGTATTAATTAGACTATTGTACTGGTCCTACTTAAACATCACTTTTTTATGTCACTATCCTCTTTTGGAGGTATATTTATTTTTAAAATAAATATCCATCTGTCAGTCCTAGACCCAAAACTGCCTCTTTTGAAGGCAGTTTAAAAATATAAGAATAATTATTTATTTTAGTCCAATCATAAACCCTCTTCCTTTCTTCGAATTGTCTAAAGGTTATCTACTTCAAGATCTTAAATGCATCTAATACACCAGGAGCAGCGATGAAGTTAATAAGTGGAGGCCCCCAGTGGAAAAAAAAACTGGGCCCCAAACCTTGGAACTTTTCTATATGAGATATGTGCCTGTAGAGATGCTATTTAGGATGATCAAATCCCATTTCTATAAAAAAATAATGATATGCCTTAATCCTTTTTTTTTAATTTTTTTATTAAGAGTCCAGGCTGCTTTTGGTAGCACAGGGTCTCAATCCTGTTATGGTACTTAATGCACCAACAGCAGCTCCGCCACTATCCAGGAGTGTGTGTTTTGCAATATATAGTTACCCACATATATTATATGAATATGTTGTGGATAAAGTTATAAATTATCCTGCTGGACACATATACTCCTTCTATAAAAAGATATTACAAGTCTATTGATGACGAGACCTTTAAGGGACCCGATCTATAGAAATGGTGACATAACCCACTAAAATATATCACTTGCTTGGCCTTAAAATGGATATGAAAAATAGAGACCAGTGGAGTTATAGTGATATATGACACTCCTTGCACACAAATCTCCATAAAGTAACAAATATACCTAAATTCTTATATCATATATATAAGGAATGGAGTGGATCTCCAAGGCATATTTGATGGTTCTCCAACATTTCAACCTTTAGTTCGTATGGCTGCTTTGTGATAGGTGCTTGTTGTTATCTGGAGCATGTATAACCAACTTGGGTGGCCTAATAAGCTTGTTGGAAGGGATAAAACAGGCTATATTATCATATACTGTCATATAATAATTACTGGCAACTTATTTGAATCTGGTGGAAAGACTAAGAAATGGTCACTGAACATAAAACTTGAAAGTCTTGGACAATAGGAAAACTATAAGAAAAAGGATAATGGACAACTTGCTAGTTAAGGTACTTGTATATATGCCCTAAACACTCCTTTATTATGCAGAAAATAATATTGAAGCTATTCTTTGGAGAATAATTGGTGTAGGTAGAATCCCTCCTTCCGGATCTCTACCTTGTCGTGGTTAAGGGGCTTGTGTACTTCAATTAAGCTGTGAGCTACACCATGTAGAGTCACCCAAGATGTGCAGGTCATGGCAAAGAAGTCAGACAAATCACAGTCCACTGGAGAAGGAACTGGCAGCCCACACCAGTATCTTTCTCAAGAAAACCTTATGGGTAAGAACAACCAGAGACATTATGATATATGTATCTGGCATACCACTGTCCATAGGGTCACAGAGAATCGGACACGACTAAATGCCTAAAAAAACAACATGGAATTCAAATTATAAAGAAAAACTGTAGTAGGATCAGATTGGATATATCAGCTGGGATACTTAGGATATGAACAGATTGTAATTCTAACGTTTAATGTAAAAAATATAATCAGATGGAAATATATTGTTTCATTACAAACTGTTATCTTTTCTTAAGTTAAATAAATTCATTCTTTAGAAATGCACTGTGGGGGAAGAAAATAAGGAAGATTCCTCATAGAATATATTTCATGCACAGAAACACTTGTTTGTGTGTTTGGAGTCATTTAAATAATTCATTTTTAATGCTTAATGTTTACTGTATTTAATAGTATCTTCACATTGCAAAGCTAAAACATGTCATTTGCTCACACAGCTGCTGTTTATCTCCTTGTTTGTAAGCAACTATAATCCAAAATCAATCAAACTAAAATAATAGGAAATGGTAAAATTCAATGAAAATGGATATACCGGTTTGCATGGGCACGGTTCTTTGTATTGCAGTTAGGTAGTCTGGAGTGTTTATGATATACAATGCACGGCTTTCTTTAAAGGGGATTTGGATGCTGTGTCATTGCTGCGAGAGGCAGAGCTATGTGCAGAATGCACTTCAAAGCACTGGAACTAAGTTACTGGAATAACTGTCTTATTACTGAAGAATTGGAAGAGATACATATGATTAAGAGGGCATGCAACACAGTTTTCTATCATGCATTTTTAATAAAAATGCATGTTTAAAACATTTTAACAGTTGCTCTTTGCATGCAAAAAATATTTAGTAAAACCATGGGTGTATTTGGGTTTTATGCTGCCCTAGGCCATTCAGAATTGTGCACTCCCCCCAAAGCAGACAGTTTTTCCCTTCTATATCTCAAATCATAAGTCTCCCCCTCTCTCCCCGTCTCTCTCCCCGTCTCTCTCCCTCCGTCTCCGTCCCACTCTCCCCGTCCCACTCTCCCCGTCCCACTCTCCCCGTCCCACTCTCCCCGTCCCACTCTCCCCGTCCCACTCTCCCCGTCCCACTCTCCCCGTCCCACTCTCCCCGTCCCCCTCTCCTAAATAGTACATTTCTTTTTCACATTTGAACGTCTAAAACAAGTTTAAAAAAAACTTGTTTCTTGCCCAGAATTCCGAGAAATACAGTTATTACATTGCATTCTAGGAACCTGGGCAGGGACATGCAAATGTGCTCACAAAGACTTAGCTCTTTTAGCCAAATACCATTTCAAACATGGCTCCTTTTAAGCAAAGCCCAGGATGGATTAAGTACAAGCCAGGAAACCTACCGACAAGCACGGTGTTCGAGGTTACGGTCTCTCATCAGCGTGGGGCGTGTTCCTAGCTTGTGTAGTAGATTTTTTGAGGAGGTAGTTTACCACAACAATCATTTAATATATGGTGGGCAAAAGAGTGATAGTAGCCTCTATCGTACGGTAAATAGTACATCTGTGTTTACATTTGAATGTCTAAGATAAGTTAAAAAAACTGTTTCCTGTTCAGAATTCCGAGAAATACAGTTATTATACTGCATTATGGGAACCTGGGCAGTGTGTGTATGTATGTATGTATGTATGTATGTATGTATGTATGTATGTATGTATGTATGTATGTATATATATATATATATATATATATATATATATATATATATATATATATATATATATATATATATATATATATATATCAGAAAGTGTCACGTACAGTTACAGACAGAAATATCACTACATATAGACATATTTCAACGTACTGCACGGTGTCTTTAGGCAGCCTGCTGCCCCTGAAAATGTGCCACCCTAGGCCTGGGCCTCCTGGGGCTAAGCAGAAACACCCCCACCGAACTATGTAATGAACAGGAAATGCTTCATGTATTATTCATACAGAGGTGTTAATGCACATTGGCTGACAAAGACAAGCTCCATTATTCACTCAAAGCTGTTTATTCTGCTCTATGACCTTCATTAAGGAAAAAAAAAGAAGACATGCAATGTGAAAATTATGCTTAAATTACCAATTTACTTTTCTTGGGGGGAGGTGTTCAAACCCTTATATGTTAAATTAAAATAACAGATTTTTCATATATATGGCATTTTAAAAAATCAAGCATGATAATGGGTAAAATGGGTTTAGAATAAAAAATAAATACATACAGCCGATGTATTTTGTAAATTTCATAAGCAATTATTATTTTATAACTTTATGAGGAGGAACGAATGAGCAATTTTTAGTCCTGTTGGAAGCACTGACTGAGGTAACTGTCAAATACCTATTGTGCATATAGGCACTTCATGACCATTCAAGGGCGCCTCTACCTCATGAAGTTGATCTTCTGAACCAAAATGGTAGATTTTATAGCAGCATAACTGCATATAAAAAAAAGTAATAAAATTAGAGGCTGTATCATTTACTTCTATTTCATAAAACATATGTTGCCTGTTTTCAAGCGGAGTGCTTCAAAAGGGTACAGTCTAAAAATATGACCAAGGTGGTGCTATTGAATTGTATAATGACCAGTTCAACTATATAAAAGGGTGAAATGTGTATAAAAAAATTATATATATATATACCGTAAATAATACAGATTTTATTATTTCTTGGTGATACCATAACATCTCATGATTATTTCATGATCACTGTAAAATGTGAAACATGTGTTTGAAAATGTTGAGTTGGACTAAGCAGTGAAAAAGTCATAAAGCTTGTTTTTAATTAGAAATATAAATGCTCCACCTATGCAAACTTCACAAACATATTATGGATGCCTCCAGGGAACGGGCAGAGGCTTATTTTGTTTTTCTGTGCAAGCAAAACCCAAAGTTATTCTTGCAAGCTGATTGCTAGTGGATATTTGTAGGGGAGAAGAAAAGGGTATGTATCAAATTCAACACTACACTACACTACAGTTTTCCATGAAGTGGGAAGTGATGAACCCAAACAAGACAGTCTTCAAAAGCTGAGATTTTATAAAAAATTTTTTATTTTTTTCATAACTTTTATATACTTCACACATGTTCAGCTTTTCTTGAATACTGTGGTCTTTAACTATTCATAGTACAAAAAAACAAAATAATAATAATAGGAAAAACAAGCCATTATTCAAAACCGTGCATAGTGTTCTCACCGAGAATCAGGATGTCTACATTTACAGTTATACAATCACTGAGCCACAAAAGAAAAAGAAAAGAATAAAAAGCAGTCATGTCAACTCTTTTATAAAGATTTTTGCATAAGAAATACACGAAATATATAAAAACAAATTCTTTAACTAAATATAAATGTTTAATTTCACATCTGGAACACCCTGGGAAGCTGGTAACAATATTGCTAATGAAGTTTAAGCTCTATATAATCCATGTATTTATGGTCTACCAGGGTAAGTATGAATAAATACACAAATGAAAGAATATAAACTTCACGTGCAAAGCTACTTTTAAGCTTAATCTCCCCAGTGAGCTAATAACTATATTAGTTAATAGAAGCCCAGCAGTTCACCACATTCATGATCCAACAGGATTAATACTGTGTGCTAAACACAACATAATAATAGGAAAATATGCACAGTTAAGATAACAGATTTCTTTTACTGTCTGCTACAATAACACAATAAAATATCAGAAACTTAATGATAAAAAAGATTAACAACACATCATATTAAAAGTATGTTTTCTTAGTTCCAAGAGAACAAAAACTCTCCAATTAGAATATATAACCACATTCTTTTCAATGCAAGGCATTTGCGGGTTGCCCTCTTCTGTCAGCGACACTTCTATATCCACCATCTGAAATGTTAATTGATTAGAATTATTTCACATTAATTTAAAATGTCCATGTCGCTGCTGCTTCTTTGAGAGTTTGTATTTTTTTCATATGGTCCTGAAACGGCTCCTGTAACTCCCGGGAAACAGAGCTCAGTGAAAAGGACATTGACTGAAGGGTAGGGGTTAAAGAGTTACTGGAATACAGTCAGATGAAGGGATATTTATAGCATGGGAGGGATCAGTGCTGGGGCCTGTTTGGTTTAATATATTAATTAGTGATTTTACTAGTGGGTTTCAAGAGCAGTTTGGTCTTTTTGCAGATTACTCAAAATTTTTAACATGACCCAAGCAAGCCCAGATGATATATTAAACCATAATATTTAGACAGAGATAACTTGCTGGAAAAACAGACCACAGCCTTTGTTGGTAAACACAATTATGAAATAATCATAAAAAATAATAAACAAATTAATAAGCAAATAATTGTGGGGAGGAGCATGGCCAGAGACAGTAAACCCTACACCCTGAACCCACATCCAGGGCTTACTGCGATGGAACAGCCATACCAATGTAGGTTAGGGACTCGCCCACTTCACCAATGGCCCAGTGACTACCCTCACCATCCGCCATTGTGACAACACAATCATTAACCAATAAACATCAACATGGTCATAAACATAATCAATACTCCACCTAATACAACTCAACATTATAAACAATCCTCAACTCTATTTTATTTTATTTTTTTGTATTATTAGGAAGGAGGGTATCCTCATAGGTGGCTAGCTGAAGGCACAATGGAGCTGAAGGAACCAAAAGAGTCTTATAAGATGCCAGCTAGCCTTTTCCCATATCCCCTAGTTCTGTTGGGTCAAAGGGCTTCAGAGCTCTTAATTCCAGGAAAGACCTAAAACACAACACGGAGAAATACCAAATGATTTAGTTAGGATACAAAAAACAAAATGTAGAATATTTTCTTAATTGTAATTTGATGATGGCAAAGAAATGAAAAGGGGCTTTGGAGTTATTATGTCATAATTTAGTTGTAGGCAAACCATAGAACAAAGCATTAGGAAAAGCAAGTAGGATGACTGGATGTATTAGTAGAGGAATTAGCAGCAGAAAAAGAGAAGTATTAATGTCACTGGAGAAGGAACCGGCAACCCACTCCAGTATCTTTGACAATAAAACCATACCATATGGATAGGCACAACTAGAAACACAGACAGATGTGCCTGGGTGCTGCTTCCATAAGATAGCCGAGAGTCAGAAAGGACTGAAGGACCAAACAACAATAGATCCATGGGTGTAGGAGCCAAAGAAAATTGCATATTGTCTAAATATACCACACATCTGCTTCTCTACATATAAGTATACAAATTGAAAAATCTGGGGGGGGGGGATTCTTCCCCCTCGCCCCCCTCCCAAGTTCCTACGCCTATGGTTAGATCCCTAATTAGAGCCTAGAATATTATTATCGTTTATTTGTAACGCGCCAACATATTCCGTAGAATATCCTCGTAAACATAAAACAGACTAAAATCAATTCAAACTAGGGTGACGAAATACTTTAAGCAAATACTGCTTGACCTTAACATGTATATATTAGAGGACAGAAAGGGAAGGGGTTCATAGGATAGAAACAATCAAATATATCAAAGTCTTAAAAAAAGTAAAAAAAAAAAAAAAAGTGTCAGAAAAATCTAGGAATGAAAGGACAAAAGGCCAGAATGTGAAAATGGAAAGTGAAAATCTACGAGTAATTATTATTATTACACTTTGGTTCGCTGTCAAATCTATGTTTCTATGTTAAAATGTCAGTAATAACGATCAGTAGATAAAAAAGTTTAAAATATGATCTTTAATGAGACGGCTAACATTAAAATTGTTGGTTTTCCCCTAACCTGTAACACGCTGCTTCTCTCATTTTATTCATTATCCACTGTGTATGAATTCATAGGGAATAACTTCCCAAACATATATTTAAAACATATTTGACTACTGATAATGAACAAGAGACCATCTAGTTCATTTCCTACAGGATTTAATTCTCTGATTTTCTCTGGATTTATGCCGTTTGATCTGTGAGTTGAACCTGTGGAGTATAAGGTTACTTGCAACAGATCTATTTATTGAATTATATATTATATAAATACTTCTATGTTTCTAATACTTTTAAATCGGGGCAGCTATACTATGGATTTTTTCTTAAATATGTCTGTGGACTAACTTTAGGGTGAATGGTGTAGAGTTAGTGCAGTTGTACGCAACACACTAGAGCCAAGAAGAACTGGAAGCAATTTTTATGTGTATTAGTCAATCATATAAAAAAAATCGGAATTATTGGAATTCCCAGTGAAGATTTAGACAAATATGCCATTCAAGGATTTAGAAAACCAATATTCAATATAAAAAACTTACTTTCAAACATCTAAACCTCCTTTTGAGCCACTTGTCTCCATGTCAATGGATCCAACCAGTGTGCCAATTCTACCTACCTAAAAAACTTGACTTAAGGAACCACTATAATTTAGCAAAAACTAAATCTGAACATGAAATAGGTTTTAGAGAAAATATTGTGCTTGCGTCTGGGAGCTTTCATATAGGACGTTTACAGTGCTTAGCAATCCTACTGAGAGCTCTACTGCCATTACTAGGTTCCACTTCATTTTGACAGTCAAATCAAAGATGAATACAATAAGTACCAGATTGCTGATTTTGCCAGAGTTTTTAACCGCAGATGAATATGTAAAGGATTGTGTATGTTGAAAGTGCCTTAATATGTGTATTCTACAATGTTCATTTTGTTTTTTGGACTCTAATATGGGATTAGCTAAAGCTTAGATAAAATAAAAATATAATAATGACAAATTCAGACTATATTTATTTATTCAAAGGTATGTCTGTTTCCCGGTTTTAAACATTTTGTTCTAATCTAACACATACTGCGTATATCAGAAACACTCATTACATGGAATCATTCTATACATATGAATTTATTGTATTTAAAAATAAAATTTGGTTTCCACACCCCCATTGGCATGGTGTACCTACCAATAGAAACACTGTATTTGGGTACAGTTTTAACCCAATACTAACCTTCAAGGCAGAAGCAGCACAATGCAGAATTCCACAGAGCAATGTCTGGGACTACACATTCCATGATGCCTTGCTCTACAAATTGCCATCATAGATTGAAGCACTGTATTGGCCGCCTGTGATTGGCCAAAACAAATTATGAATTTTATGGTAAATTTTAGCAGGGATTTCCAGTGGTGTTAACTTTCAAAACTAACTGCTTACAAACTGAATAGATTTAGCAAACTTTAGGATTATTTTGGTATTTTTTCATGCAAAAAAAAGTTTACAGACACTACTTATTCTCCTCTATCCGATGCAATCATAAGCCAGGAAACTTAAACATGCCTTTAACTTCTAAAACTATTTGCAATTTATCAAGTGAAATTACTATAAAGACACTTCAGTGGTTCTTTAGCATCTTCCCTGGACAGCCTACTGTGTATTCCTGGCATGGTTGAATGTCTTTATTACAATTTTCCCTTTCCCTATCACTTCTACTGGAGGGCTGTTCCAGTTATCAATCTTTAAAGTTGTACTTGTACACATTACTCCATAATTTTCTAATCACGAGATCGGTCATACAATCCAGATCCCATACAGCTGCATCATTCTCTGAATAACTTTTTATGGAAGCAGGACATGATTCCCCGTATTTACTCAGCTTGGTAAGGGCTGCAAAGCAAATTGCTGAAGGCTGCAATTTCCTGTAGGGAAAATTGCCACTGTAGCGCCAGATAAGCACTTGCAATACTGAGCGAATCTACCCCAATGTATTTTCCAGGGATATTAACTTTGTCAGTGTTGGCGACCAAGTGCGGCAGACTTGCTGTCATCTGACCTTGTGATGACTCTGCATAAGGCAGTGAATGTCATCTCTTCTAAATAAATGAGCAGCGATGCAGTGACATTCACTGAGATGTGAGGGTCACTGCTGTGCTTGCCACTGTGACATTCAATGGACGGCATAAGGTTAATGAAGTAATATTTTTCTGGTAAAAGTGGCAAATTGTAATTCATTGTATGAGGTTAATTTATAACATTTTAGGACCATATGTATGTAACAGCATGCGCTCTGTAATCTAAAACCAAAAAAAAAAAAAGTATTTTATTGTTTGGATTTGCACAGAAGATTTTGGAAATCAGGTCTGTGCTGCAGTTCTCATAATTCTTCCTCAATTTAAGCAAATTCTATCACAATTCAGGTATATTTTTCTATTTTATATAAGGGTTCTGCTTATTTAATTACCTTTTCCTCCTAAATATAGTTGTCATATTTACACTTCATTTACTCTTAAACAAGCACAGCATTTGTAACCTACCCCTTTCTCCATAAATACTGCATGCTGCCATATTTCCCATCTGTGACTTGCACACTACAAAGTAGGTGCTATATTAAAAGGGATATCCTAGTGCACTCTAAAGGGAAAAAGCAGCCTATATGTATGCAGCACATCTCATAAAACATTTTGATTTTATCAATATCTAAAATTCCCTCTAATGATTGTGTTGACACCTCCAGGGGGTGTCTACACAAGTTCCTGATCCCCACCCAATCAACATGCAGCATCCGGGGAGCAATATTAACCCACTATTTACCTGCTCTTGCTTGCTCAGCCAATAGGAGAGCAGTGTTGTCAGCCTCCCAGTCACTGCTGGGATATGACTCATCCCTGCTTCCTGTCTATGCTGTGGGATGTTGCCATAGCAACTAACATTGCTATGTCTCAAATCTTTCATCTAAACAAATTAGCTTAAACAAATTGGAGGCGGTGTTATCCTTGATTTTAAACTGTCAGAAATTACAATAGATTTTGCTATCTTCAAGGTAAGTGTTTAAATGTTTATTTTGGTATTTTTTCATGCAAACATTTTTTTATATACGATTAGTTCTCCTCTATCGGATGCATTCATAATCCAGGAAATTTAATAGTTTGTAGCCTAACACATGCTGCTTATACCAGAAACATAAATTACATTCATTCTTTCTATACACATATAGTTTTATTTTATTGAAAACAATTTGGTTTCCACCCCCCCCAGAGCTGTCTACATTGGCACCTCATGCTAACCAACAGGTAAACTGCATTCAAGTATGTTATTTAAACCTGTACTAACCTTCCAGCCAATAGCAGCACAGTGCAAAGATCCAGCAGAGAGAGAGAGGGGTGTGGTGGGAACAAAATACTACAAATCCAATAATACTTTGCTGCAGAGGCTGAATCCCATACACTGCTACAATGCTGTGGCTGCTTCCGATTGGCTACAACTAATTTTGAATTTTCTATTAATTTAGCTTGGATTTTCAGGGGCATTCCTTCTCAAAATAAACTATCTGCAATCTGAAGAAAGTTTGCAAACTTTAGGGTAAGTTTATTAATATGTATTTAATGTAATAAAATGTTTGCATACACTACTGATTTGCCTCCATCAGATGTATTCATAGTCCATTAAACCTCCATATACCTTTAATAGTCTCATGCTGCAAACAGGCTTTCTTTTCTCAAACTGAATAAAAAAATTATGACGAGAAAAGTGACTTTGCAGCTTAAGGCACTGGTATTGTGAAGAGTCAGCTTAGCCTTGCACCCTCAATGGTGCAGTAATTCAGGTCATATATGTGAAATATGGCAGCATGAAGGTGAGCATACAGGTAGAAAGGAGGAGATTCCAGGTACTGACAACTGCTCAGTTGTTGGCTTGTTAAAATTTACGGATATATATATATTTCTATGAAATATTACATTTATATAAAATTTTAAATAATTCCTGATGCGTCCATTTAAGAAGGTATATGGAAGTTTAATGGATTCTGAAAGCATCTGAGAGAAGATAATCAGTAGTGTATGAAAATATTGTTTTGCATGAAAACTACCAAAATAAGATAAACTTTTGCAATTTTTTTTCAGTTCTCTGGCATTTGATTTTGAGAAGGAGTGCCCCTCAGATTGGCCACAACAAATTAGGAATTTTATGCTAATATAGCTTGGATTTTGAGGCAGTTACAACATTGTAGCAGTATGGAGAATTCAATCTCTGCAGCAAAGCATTGTGGGATTTATAGTGTTTTTTCCCACCACACAGCTCTCTCTCCCCTCCCTTGATGTGATGCAACTCAAGCAGTGCTGCTACTGGCTGGACAGGTAGTATAGAGTAAAAAAAAAAAAAAAAACACTTACTTGAATGCAATTTTTCTATTGGTTAGTACACTGTGCCTATGTAGGCACCTCTGGGGGTGTGGAAAACATTTTTTAAATAAAATAAATCTGTATGTGTATAGAATGGATCAATGTAATGTGTGTCTCTGGTACAAGCAGCATGTGTTGGATTAGAAAATGTTAAAAACAGGGAAAGTTCCATATACCTTTAAGTACTGTGGACTATAAAATTGTAAGACATTTTGAATAATTTTATTTCAGATTGCTAGATAATTTATTATTTTACATTCTGAGCTTTCACTAGAAAAAAACATTTCAGTGCCAGAAACTCTGTTCAAGTTGCTTGATTGTATTTCTCTGATCAAGTGCCAAAGATAGATGTTAAATACATTAGAGAGTCTTGTCTCGATAGCCAGGCGGCGCTTTTGAATTCACCGTCTAAAGCAGCCCCGTCCTACCTAAGGCACCAGACGCATTTTGATCTTTAGTAAGAGTTCTGCGTGGTATTAAATATACACAACTCACTATGTATCATATGACATTTTTCATAGGGCACTTAAAGAAAATATGTTCTTTTTCCTTCATCATAGTGATAAAGAGAAAATGTCATCCTAACCACAAGTTTGTTTTTTATTAGAGAACATTGGCTGTACAATCATTTTTTTCTCACCGGGCATCATTCCTGAGATATTCAGCATTATGTGTGCTGGTTATGCTAATATGGGCTATTCTGCAACTCATTGTGCTTAAAGGTACTGTATATGAAAGTTTCCCAATTTTTAACTTTCTCTAAGCTACCACATGCAACGTATAACAGAAACACACATTCCATTGAGCCATTATATATGTCACTATCTGCTTCTTCAAGGGGGCTTGATATGAACCTAGTTCAAACCTACCCCAGCATAATTGTGTAGTTCCTGTTCTCTGTGGCACAAAAGATGGCTTCTGAAGAGGGCAAGGCCCAAAAAGGTACAGGCAGAGGATACTAGATACAGGTTACTAGTGGCCTATGGCAAGACCACTCCACAAGTCAGGATACAAAACACAGAAATAGTCTCACACCTTGGATATGTGAAACTAGAACTGAACCTTTACTGAATTATCAAAACAACATATTTATACTCTGCCATACCACACCCTTGTGTTCCTTTGTGTATGTGTGTGATGAAACACATCCGCCTTGTAGCCTTGGTTGCTATAACAATTGAGATAACACGCATCAGATATCTAAATGAGAAGTCAGGTGTCCATGGTTAGCTAGGGCAGAAAACCTTGATGTAAAGCTCAAGTGTTTACTCAGGACTGCTGAGGAGCTGTTATCTGCCTTGATTCAAGGCCTATATGTGTGAGGGTGCAATAATCTGCAGCTAACCTCATTTTTACCATTTCCATATATGTTCTTTATCATATTTTCCCTCTTATAATATCTTATAACTAGGATACATAATAACCATGTACAGGCAACATATAACCACACAATAACACAATCCCAATGCAACAATGTCATGCTCCCTTGGCTATATCCATAATTACTGGCAATATCTGTCCTTAAACAATGTAATCATGACACTATACACCTACAGATTTATTTTATTTAAGAAATATTTGGTTTCCACACCCCTAGAGGTGTCTACATAGGCACCTGGTACCTACCAATAGAAACACTGCATTCAGGAACGTTTTTAAACCCTATCCTAACCTTTGAGCAAGAGGCAGCACAGTGCAGAGATCTGGAGCATGTCAAATTAATTGTCTTTTGGACAATATAATCCAGGCATCGGAGGGAGGTAGGGGAGGATTGGAGCTACAGCCATGATTGAGGGGAACTGTGTTTTTGAATTTTATTTTTTGGATAAAGCCTCTCTTTGCTGTTTGGACATGAACTAAAAAATTGATTTAATTTGAAAAGTTTGTACATGATCACTTTTCATTTTCTGTTTGATGATGCCAAGCAGCATTGATATTGATGATTACTGACCAAAGCCCTTTTTTATATGTTAGGGTATAGGCTGGGAGGTAGGGTTCCTTGGCGGTTCAGTGGTTAGGATTCAGTGCTTTCACTGCTGCGACCTGGGTTCAATTCCAGTCAGTGGAACCAAGAGTTCACACCGCCCTGAAGCCAAGCAGGGTTGATACTGGTCAGTAGTTGGATGGGAGACCACCTAATAATACCAGGAGCTGTATGCTGTGGCCCACTGGAGACAGAACTTTCAGCCCACTATCTCTGCCATGAATATAAAGTGGATCAGCATAGTGTGTTGCTGTCCATGAGATCACAGAGAGGCGAACATGACTGAACAATACAAATATACAAACTCTCTTATTGGTTTTATGGTATATCAATATGGTGTAGTTATTATTCTGTACAAGCTAGGTGCATGTATGGGTCAAAAAAAGGAAAAATATATGTAGGCGGCAGATGACCTCTAAGGTGATCAGATCATAATTCTATAAAATAATTATCTGCCACTCTCCAATAATAAACTCAGAGTCCCCTTCACTCCAGGTTACCGTTCTTAGCATAGAGCCCCAACCCTATCGTGGGCCTCAGGGTTTGCACCTCCTGCACCAACAGTAGCTCTATAAATGTTTGAACTAATGTATGCACAATTGTTCAGTCATGTTTTTTTCACAAATCTTGTACCCCCTTTATGGAAAAAATGTTTGTGCTCTACCAATAAAGTATAATAATAATAATAATAATAATAATAATAATAATAATAATAATTATTATTATTATTATTAATAAACAATCTATTTATTTTTCTACTCAAATCATTGGCATTTTGTATTCTATTTGGATATCAAGACACCCAAAAACAAAGAGATTACACCTTGACTCATGTTTAATCTTTCCCTATAAACTGTGCATTTAAATTTGTATTCGCTTATATCTTATGGGTTAATTTTGTATGGCGATACAGAATAAATAAAAAGTGATCTTCAATATAGAAGAAAAGTGTTTAAGAAAACAGATCAGAGCAATAAATGATAATCTAGTAAACAGTTATGCTGGAATAATGTGTTTTACATCCACAGTTTATTACAAGTTAGGGAGAGGTAGCAGAGCTATCATTTCTTATTTCCGAAACTTTTAGTGAGTTATGCGCCACTACCGTCTGCCTTCATGAATGATATAGTGCAACTATAAAATTGTATTTCACTGTTGAATATAATGTATACTGCTTATACCATAGGTAATAGACCATAACATATTCTGTGGGCAGTTTAGTAGATATGGAGTAGGGCTTTATGTTACTATATGTATTCATAAAATAAAGAAAAAAAGGAAAATATGTGAAAGGTACAAACAATTTAGTTTTAAGGAGACATATAATTTCTATTATACGTGAACATTTCTATAAAAATACAGATGACAGTACTTGCTACTCCTTGGGCATGAACGGATGAAACAGAAAATCAATGAAGAAATCATTAAAGGCCCACTTATCTCAGCACAATTTGGACCACATCACAGTACAGATCTTCTAAATGTTAAAATACTTTTTGAATTTTTGAAAAACATGCATTTGTCACGGAAATATCAAATCAAATCTGTGTTTACATGTCACTGACTGCCCACTGCCAGATTCACAGCTACAGCTCTGTGTAAGGAGCAAAAGAAATAAGAAATAAAAAAAAGAGGATAACCTTTACCACATCCATCTGTGCAGAGCATGGGATACTGGAATCACCTAAACAGGTCAGTTATGGGTTAACTGGTCAGTGCATTCCTGAGTGCAGGGAGAAACTTCTATCAATTACTGTCTTCACCATGCGGCTTGGCTATCTATTTTACTCATGCGACAGGCAGTATGCAGGACACACTGAGTAATGTAAACAGACAATATTTTTTAGCTGTTAGTAATGTAATAAACAAATTGCATTTTAACATATAATCTTGTGCTTTTTAAAAGGGCCTTTATGTTATGGAATAATTAACTGTGTTTGCTTAGCCAGTTGGCATTTATAAGTATGGTAATGATTTGAAACCGTTTGATTCAGATCAGGAAGATGCCTATTGGAAGACATCCTAAATTCATTTAATAGGTCTTGGTAGGAGTCAAACTATCTGCCTTGTAGCTTTTTTCTGTATTATTGTAATCTAAGTTTTCTAAAATTGAGATCACTCATATGTAATGCACCAAAAATATTATTATTATAATTATTAACCTTTATTTATAATGCGCCAACATATTCCATAGTGCTAAACAGGATAAATACAAGTCAAAAACTATTTAAAAAAATAATGGATGGCCCTGTTATTGAGTTTTAAATCAAGCAAATAAGCACCCAATAAGATTGAAAACTTGCAAACATACAGTCTAGAGAGTATGGGTGAGGTATGATATATTGCAATTATTAAGGCTGAAGGTGATGAGTTTCTTTAAATAGATGAGTGTTTAGTGAGGTTTTGAAGCATTTTAGGCAGGAGGATAGTCTAGTGGAGCGAGTCAAGGAGTTCCATAGAATAGGGGCAGCACAAGAAAAGTCCTGAAGACGGGAGTGAGATGAGGTGATGAGAGGAAGAAATAAGAAGGCCATTAGCAGAGGGAAGTGGACGGTTGGGAGAGTATTTAGAGACAAGAGCAGAGATATAAGAGGGTGCTTTATGATTGAGGCCTTATATGTTATGGGCAAGATTTTACATTTTATTCTGGAGGCTTTGGGAAGCCAGTGGAGTGACTGGCAGAGAGGTGACGCAGACACCAAACGAGGAGTATGTATAGACAAGTGGACAAGTGATTTTGTAATGTGAATTAAAATAGCGTATTCGAAACAGCTGATATAAGAATTAGTAAGGATTCATTTTCTCCTATATAACAGGCACAGCTACTCAAAAATAGTTTATTTTTCCATTCCCAGTATCAGCACTCCACTACACTGCTGTACTACTAAACTATTAGACTGTACTTTTAATTTTATAAATATAGGCAATTACAAGGAAGGTAGTCAGTACTGCTGTTCAGGTACGGCTAACCACCGCTGTTCAGGCACTGAAAGCGAGGAATGCTGTTCCCTGCTGTTCCTACCTCCATTTGGCTGTGGGGACTCTAGGCATATTTGGACAGCTCATAAAAGGTCACATTCCATATAAAATATAAGTTTCTTTATTTTTTTAGAGAAGATTAACTCTCTATGTACAAGATATAGAGCTTGCCTAGTTCTCCAGTTATTCTACAATATTTGTAGAGAATGGGATCTGCCATTGAATAAATGTATTTTTTGTCATGATACTGAGCCCTTTGAGCGGATTATGTTTAAAGTTCAAGAACTAGCTCAAGAGCCAATCAGACTGCAGCTGAGTTCTAAGCAGTGACTATTACATTCAGCTCAGCTCACAGCACCTAACATACGGAGGTCTTGTAGCAATAAAAGGCAGGTTGCTGAAATGTTTACATATATATTCGAACTTCTTATAAGTGAACTCTTTCATATAAAAGAGCAACTTGTGCTAAAGCTAAACTTTGCTATAAAGGGACTCTACAGCCCACTGGCGAAGCTGGTACATGGAGGGCCCAATGCAAAATAATTTGGGACCCCTTTTGCTCTTTCCATATTCACGCAGTAAAAAAAAAATCAATTAAAAAAAAATCAATTAAAAAAAAAAGACAACATTATATGTAGATGGTCAGATCCCCCCTATAGTGACCAGATCAACTTTAAAATTTACAATTATCCATCATTCTTAACTAGTAATTTACGATTCCTTCTTTATTGGCAGCAGTAAACGGCTTCTTGGTTCCCTGGTGGTCCAGTGGTTAGGATTTGTTGCTTTCACCACTGCAACCTGGGGAACCAAGAGGTTACACCACCCTGAACCCAAACAGGGTTCAGTACTTGGATGGGAGACCACCTAGGAATACCAGGAGCTGTATGCTGTGGCCCACTGGAGAACAAACTGGCAACCCACTCCAGTATCCCTGCCATGAAAACCAAAGGGATCAGCATGACCATGGACATAAAGATGTGCCTGGTGTATTACGGTCCATGGGATCACGGAGAGTCGGAAACGACTCAATGACGCAAAAAAAAAAAGAAAAAAAAGGTGCCTATTCCTTTGTGGGTCTGGTGCTTTGTATCTGTAGATTGTAAGTCTGTGAGTTTCTATCCTACATACTTTGAGCTAGGAATCCAATGTCCATGGTGCATTCCCAAAGACAAGGCCCTCCTTGCTTTGCTATTTATTAATTTGTATTTATCTTTGTCTGAACTTAACTTATGTACAGCGCTACGGAATATGTTGGCGCGTTATAAATGAACTAGAATAATAATAATAATAATAATCTGCTGCACCAGCAGAAGTTCCACCACTGCTGCCTCCTGATATTCTTATAGAAAAACTGACTATATATTGTATTTTTTACTAAAATTAATCAGTCCTGGAAAACCCCATGTTGTTGTAGCTGTATTAATATGCAAATGAGCATCCCATGCATATTAAACAGCAGTTTTCATGTGCAAATTAGGATTATAATCTGCGGGTCTGTCTCTGTAATGGGCAAAATAAAAAGCTCCAATGTTATCTGGCAGTTAGATCCCTCTCCGACCCTGAGTACTAACCATACAGGAGAAGCAAAATCAATTTTAAATATTTCAGAAATGATTTAATGTAGAGAAAAATAGCTAGTACAATGTATAGCCAGTTTTTAATACTCTAAATCAACTTTCTGTCGCTTTATCTGTAGGTAGATTTGTAATATTAAAACATTGACTTTCAAATGCACAATAAAGACTTTGGCAATTCTGTCTTGCACTTCACTGATTTCCTCTCACGCGTTCTGATTCTTTTAGAAGGAAAAATCACAAAACAACATTCTGTTTTCTGTGTGTTTGGACATTTGATGAACAGAAGTAATTATTTCTATCACAAGGAAGCAGCTGCATTTTTTTTATTTATGTACACCTGAAAAGAAAAAAAAATGGAGAGATAGAAACAGGTGCAGGATAAGAAATAATAAGAGAACTAGAAATACCGTCAATAGTGTCCTTGCTTTGCTGACAGCTCAGAATTTATAAACTAAAAATAATTTCATATTTACTCATTTTCAATGGCATTTGCAAATATGTTCCCATTTTAAGTTTCCATAATCACAGATGTATTAAATAAAACGCTGAATAAAATCCAATTGTAGAAACGGCCTACGCAGAAAATTGTGATAATATTCATGGAGCGATGATCTTATAACTTATTAACTCCGATATAAAATTTTCGTTAATGCACATTACAACGTTTAATGAATTCTGGTACAGAACATCTGCCATCAGAATATAACCCTGAGGGAACACAAGATTTACAGTAAACATATTAATTGTTGATGAAAAGCAGACTAAATAAAAAATTAAGAACATATTTTCCAGTACTGGTAAATTTGCTAAAATGTGCCATCTTGATAATTCAACCATATAAATCAAATTGCTGAAATAAAGCATGTTTAATTCTAGAAGATAATGCTAGTTTAGTTCATTTATCACCCAATGAAGTGGATAATGTCCAGATACACCTTTTTAGGATTTGTTCTATAGGTTGTTGTTGGTTGGTCTTTCAGTTGTGTTCGACTCTCTGTGACCCTATTGGCCGTAGCATGCCAGGCACATCTTGTTGTTTGCTTGTGCTTATTCATGGTCTTTTCTTGGCAAAGAAACTGCAGTGGGTTGTCGGTTCCTTTTCCAGTGGACTGTGATTTGTCTGACCTATCTACTATGACTTGCCTATCATGGAATAGCTCACAGCTTCACTGAAGTACACAAAGCCCCTTCACTTTGACAAGGGAGGCCCAAATAATTGTCATAAATGATCTACGTTTACTAAATTATTTTTCTCTAATCAGTTGCTGTATAGTCCATGATACACTTGTAGGGGCCAATCACAAAACCACTAAAGCACCTATAACATAAGTGCAATGGGTGTGTTAACCTCAGCTTCACATTATAAAAAGAACCATTAACAGGTAGCCACATTAATAGGGCTTTGGATAATATTTAGAGCCATTGGTAATATATTTAATTCCAAACCATATGGTAAACTAAATAACAACAAAGTCAGAAGTGCTCAATCTGATAATTAACAATACCTAATTAGGTTTGTTCTATAGGCCTGATCACCTTCTCAGAGAGCAACCTCTTTTAGCTCACTTGTGCCCTTCACAGAGATATATCCTGTAGTATACAGTCTGGTCTCATTCGAAAGAGTGACCCAGCCCTGAAATACCAGGTAATTCTCCCTGAACAGAAGGAACAGCAAACACCAGACAAAGGTTTTGACCTCTCTTGGGCCTCATCAGTAAGATGGCCTGCACTCCCTAAAGCACAGTGAGCAAGGAGTCCATGCCTGGAGCTCTATCATCCTTAGGGAGGCAAAACCCTAAGAGACCAGACTGATATACTATAGGATAATTCTCCATATGAAGGGCACAAGTGGCTAAAAGAGGCTGCTCTCAGAGTAGGTAATCAGAACTAAAGAACAAACCTACTTAGGCGTTGTTCGTTCTCAGATTAAGCGTCTCTGACTCGGATTGTTTTTATATGACATAATAAGCAGTTAAAGTTTGCCTTATGTAAATAGCAATGAAGAGTAGGTTTCTGAAGTTCTCTAAGCCCAATATATTACCCAACTTATGGCTTGATGGGTCGACTGAGCTAATCTGTCCATTTGATTAACCTAAATCTTGGGTATTTACTCTTTAGGACGGCCTTATGCTTATGTCAGACATGCTTGAATTCCTTTGCCGTTTAGATCTACTGAACGGCTGTGTACCGTACAACTTATCTTCACTTTTTAAGTACTTTTGCACATTACCCCTAAATCTTCCTCCTTCCAGGTACTCTATGTTTGAATATGAAATAAGTAATTCTTCTTGAACTTTAGTGGAGCTAATGTAATTCGTCCCACTGTATTGTGTGGCCACCATCTAGAGAGAGAGCAATAGGGACACACTCATTACTCATAACGCAACAAAAGTTTTTTATTTATTTTGAACACTAGTTTATTATTTAAAAGTAAAACTTCAGTGGCATAGACATTGAGAGAGAACAAAAGAGGAGAAATCAGAGAAACTGGGTCATGGCCAGGGCTGGAGAACAGGATTTTACCCTTAAACGTGAGGATTTCCACCAAAAAAGGGACAGGTAGGATGTTAAGATGGACAGAGGGATTACCCCTGAAATTAGGCAATGTCCCTCCAAAAGAGGAACAGTTGGGAGATATGAACATTTGTATATATAATAGTGTACATAAAAACACACATATTCACAAACATTCAAAAGTATACATTGAAAGGAACAAGGAGGAGAAACTGGGGCAAGGTGTTTAAAAGTTCAAATGCGCCATTAAAGACTGTAAATGCAACTGTGCCCTCAGCAAAACAGTTTTCAGTCCTTATGAAGCTTAGTAGATCTAGGAGAATACTTTTTTTTACAAATGTGTTGTTGGATTAGAAAAAAATATGAAGTGAAACCGGTTTGACCTTCATTATAACTAATATTCCTGAGGTGGACTATGGGGGCAATCATCCATGAGATTTTGTACTGTATATAGAGAAGCTGTTGTGCCTTCTTGTTATACAATGAGCTGTATCCCTCACCCCAATCATTATTTTGGTTCCTATACCCCATGAATATATTAATCATATTTTCTGCTCTAGGAGTGTTATTAGAAATAGGAAAACACACTGGGACACATCAACACATTATATTTCATATGCAACAAAAACATGTCCCTTTAAACCATGCACTCAGCACGGTTATCCTTCCATCTAAATTCAATACTTGATTTGTATCTATGAATAACAATAGACACTGTTAATAAACTTTTTATATAGTACAAAGAAATTGAAAAATATAAAACAGAAAACAGAATGAGATTCTGGCAATCCCTTTATGTACCACAAGCAAGTTAATATTCTGTTACAAGCACAGCGTGTCTTCTTCATTTATTTCCAGTTTTGAATGCAATATTTAATAGCAGTGAATTGTGTGTTCGAGTTTTAAAGAAAATATTTGTGCCGTCTGTTCTATTTCTTTTGTGTTACTCTACTAATTGGGGACAAGCAGACATAATATGGTAAAAAAAAGGTGACATCTTCATAAGCAGATCTCAGATGGGTCCCATGTAGAGGTTTATAAATTCCCTGTCACCATAAGATTTTAATTCAGTTTCCCAAATGAATTCTGTCATTTCAAAGCAATAGAGACATATTAAATCAGTCCAGGGATAGGATTTGAACAACATGGAGATACAATAGACTGACAATGCTGCTAATGATAGAAGAATTCAATATCATATTTGATATATTTGATTAGAAGCTAGAACTAAAAGGGATAATGTGATAATGTCAGACTCTGCTCCCCAGTTGTCAGTTTATTGTAGGATTTTCTATCCGTTTGTATTATGACATACATATAATAATAGAAAAAGCCTTACTATCGTTCCAGTGCTTAACACTCAACTGGTTTTGCACTTACTAGCCTTTGAAAAAGCCAATTTGGCGAAACAGGGGAGAAACCCATCAGGCAGCTACTTCCTTCTAGCAGTCTTGTAATATTCAGCACTTTCTATAAACAATTGGGAGGTTATATGATGGGATTGTTTTGTATAACACCCACATTGCACTGATATGGCTTACAATAGGCTAAAGTTGTTGTTTTTAGCAGTTTGGTTTGGTATGTGATCAATTTGATTTTGTCTATACAACTTTATTGCAGGGCAATTAGCCAGCTTGTGGGGCACACCATAGCCTTTCAGATAGGTGGTCTCGGCAATGAGACACAGGGAATGTTTTGTATGGGTTTTTTATTGGGGTTTGTATTATGACATGACAAAAATATATTGGGGATAATATTATAAGATTTGAATAGGCTGTGGTGTACGTTCTGTGGGTAAGGGGGAGGAACATCCCCCAATCAGGGGTTCTAAAAAGGTTTTTTTGTCGTGATGCCTCCATTACCAACTTGCTCAGTGCCCCTCCCTAAAACCACTTCCCATAACAGCACCCCACCTTAAGACCATTTTCGTATCTACTGCCCCCCCTCCCCCCGCCAAGACACTTTCATAGCTGTGGCCCGTTCCTTACCTATCCGAATTACACATACATACACATAAATACATATACTATCTCTACATAGAACCCAGTCTCTCTCAACATGCACCTCCATATACCACCCACCCCTTTCAGCATCCATTCCCACACAGCACCCACACCTTCACAGCACCCACCTCACAGAACCCACGCCCCTGTACTCTGCTGTCATCCAGCCCTTGCTCTCTCACCTCTTCCTGGACACACACCCTCAGCATGCAAAACTGCTCCAAACTGCCACAACTTGGAGCTTCAGTAGAAATGCTCGATAGAAAAAAAATTAAATGCACAAAAAATAAAATTACACAGCACTGGGACCCTCCGAGGAGGGGACTGGTGCATTGCACCACCTGCACCACTGGTATCTTTGCCCCTGTGTCCAAGTAGTTAGTATACCAGGAACCATCTTATTTGTGAATATGCATTCTCCAGCTAAAAAAGATGGAGGATGATACCAATAAGGGAGAATACTAGGGATGGAATTGCAGCCCCTATACTGTGCATTAGGACTAACAAAATAAAAAACATATTTCATGTATTTCACTAAAATGTTTACACAAGTAAAGAAAAAAATCGAGCTTCAATCTAAAAAAAAACCCAAAACATTTGAATTCAGTGGTTATGTGCAATTGTAGCAGGGTCAACAGGAAAATATCTTGGTAAAGCTTTAATAATGAGAAATGCTCAACTCATTTAGAACTTACCTTGAAAGTAATAATCATTCAAAAACATATAACTTTAAACCTTATATAGCTTTAAAAATTATGTTTGTCAAGAACTTACGCATGGAAAGTGGAATTTTCACCCTCACTTACTTCTTTAACTCAAGGCCCCCGTGATAATTAATTTCAATCTTTTATGACCTCTAGATACCTCAGAATAAATATCTCTGACTCTTGGTATTTTGTCTCCCTCATCACTGTGTCTAAGGCAATTGATCTTGAAGGGACATTGAAAAAAAATATTTTTCTTTGTTGCATATGAAAGACAGTATTTGATAATTAACAATTGTATCTTTTCATTTTTCAAATAATGGTCCCAAAGCATTCAGAAGTATCTGAGGCTTGCCTATGTCAGCCAATGAGCAGTCCTACCGCTGTATGATTCATACTTGTCCGCCAGTGAAATCTACAGACTGTTCTGTACATTTCCTGTTAGTTTCAATTAAATGTAAACAGGTTTTACTTATTATTTTTTTCATTTAAAACAGAACTTTTGAGATGGTTATAGCATGCTCTTCTAAATGCACAGAATATTCTCAACCAGAGATGGAGCTACCGCCGGTGCAGGCAGTGCACTGCACAAGGGCCCTGCCCTAGAGGACCCCAGCGCTGTCCTTTTTTTTTCTTTTTTCTTTTGGGGTCTGCCCACCCACCATGAACCTCCCGGGCCCCCCTTAACAGAACCCCCCTGAGAAGGAAGAAGTGTGGAGAGTGTTTGTTGAATCTTAAGTCCAAGGTCTACAACCCAAGTCTAAACTCTACTTACCAATACTATGTATGCTTGGTAAGTAGCATGGATGTATAAGATACTGCAGATCTTTTGAGGCACACCTAGCAAAAGTACCACCTTACACTACTGGAAAGTCGCTGATCTAGGAGAATGAGCTATTTCTGATTTTTTAAAAATCAACAAAAAGTTTGAAATAGACATCTATGTTATCTGCTTTGTTCTAATTGCCTGGTGTTTAGTGTCTTTACTGTGCATCTGGATGAGGACAGAGTATTGCTGCCCAACTGGAGGACCACAGTATGCTAGGAAGAATCTCCGGACAATCCTAACAGCTTTAGTTATTCCATATAGTATATCCATATATTTATTTATATATTTGGATATATAGTTTAGAGCAGACACTAAATATATTATGGTAGATAGAAAGGGGACTGTAATAACCTTCACTGTATTTTCCCCCAGTTTTCCCCCAAAACCATCTCAGTGAAGAATGTTTTCATTGAAGCGAAGGTTTCTGTGTAAGGAAATGCAAATGAGACTCTAAAAGTACCACTTTTTTGCCTCTAGACCCACTTAACATAAGAATTGGTTTAGGAATATCTACCCTACACCCTAATTTATAAATTAATATTTTAGATCCAACTCACCAACTCAATGGCCAATAATGATCTTGTGCCCGCACTAAAGAAGTTGAACAGTATTGGGCTAGATAGAGGAAAGCCTTTACATAGAAGGTTGTAGTATTCCAGGTAACCCAAACAAAATAATTTATATTACAATAGATTCTCTCTTTGCTATTTTATGTTTTTATCCATGAATACAATTTAAATTTTATATTTTCTATGATTTTTGTTTTTCAATCTGAAGCGTAGAAGTTTCTCGGAGTATTTATATACACAAGATAGCCCAGATTAACTGAATCGTGTTAGTCTGTTTAAAATGAGTTAACCACCATTAATTGTATTATAATATTCACAAAAGCAAATTACGGTTACGATTGTAAAACCCTAAATATAATTTTCTAAAGCTGTTATTCTAAGTGATGAGATTTTAGACTAACTGGTATTTACACCACTAGGGTTAATGACAGGAAACAGTATTACTTATGTGATACCTCATTCTGGCTCACAGAGTCAAACTAAGCTTCTGGCGAACTATGAGAACATAAGCAAGACACCTGGGGAATACTTAATTAAAATATTTAAATGATCTCATTTCCCAGGTTTCTCAAGTGTGTCAAAGGGTATTCTTCTTTGTGGATTATAGGCAAATATAGCAGGAGGTTTAAAGATAAATAAACCCAAGTTTCTTTTTTTTTTATTTCTTATTTTATATATATATATATATATATATATATATATATATATATATAATGTGTATGTATGTATGTATGTATGTATGTATGTATGTATGTATGTATGTATGTATGTATGTATGTATATATATATATATATATATATATATATATATATATATATATATAAAAATAAAAATATAAATACAATTATGCATTTTCTGATTAAATCTTCAGTATAGTTACATGTATATCAAATAGTCAAAATCCAAAGATATGGAGAGCTAGAGAATATTTCCTTATCTATTCCATGATTATGTGCCAAAATACAAAATAATAATACTTTTTGATGACTATATCTCAACAGTCATTAGTAATTAGTTGTTAGTTATGGAAATCCCCTGAGAAGATTACACAATACAGTATTTAAAAAAATAATCTAGTTTGGGAAAAACTTCTCATGCTTGTGAAGCAAAATAATAAGATAGGTCTGCAAGACAGGAACACACACTTAAATGACTATGTTATGGTGGGTAACATCTTAGACTGCTAGTCTGTTTATACCTTGAGGGGAATGATTATACTATGGAGCTTTATTCTGTTATGGATTTCTATTGTCATGTGTGCTATCTGGAGAGGACATTTTCAACATAAGTGAATAAAAATTTCCGTTGAACCCACAGATCCTCCCTTCCAGGTTTCTAAATAATTTTAGGAATAAAGGCAACATGTCATTTAAAGCAAAACTGGATATAATAATTACAAATCAAAGGCTATATATTTTTATATTCATTTAATTAAAAACATGACTATTAAATCAAGTTCTTGACACTTCAGTGGTCCTTTAAGTTAACATAACATTAGTCAGAGAAAAAATGTGCCATTAACCCAGACCCATGTGATTAGTTGTTTTTCACATTTCTTGCTGTATGACACTTGTAATGTCACTTTATTAACAACACCAAGCAAATCACAATGAGATATCTAATTCTGACCTGTAATAATTATCATTAAAACATTACACCTTCACTTGCAATATTTCAAGCTAGGTATTAAAAAATTCCATTATAAAAAGGACCTATTTTTAACAAACCAAGCAATTGTGGAATAAGCAACCAGTTCAATAGATGTCTATAATACAGTCATTTAACAATATATTTCTCAAACTAGACATGGTGATTAGACTTTTAAAAATGTCTTTCTCCAGGAGACATGATATCCAAAAATATGCCCTTAATTGTCATACAAGTTATATTATATTACTTACATGGTTAGAAAAATAACAGTATGATGGAGATGAGAAAAAATATGAGATAAAAACGTATCTACTATAGCACTCAAAAGACAAACAATGAGGTATTAAGCAGCATTACTTCCTTTTTTACCATATGTCATATTCATTAATAGAAAGGTTTTTTTCATTTAGTAGGAGAGGTAAGGGATCTGATAGAAAGTCATTTGAGGTGAATGACTGGAGTGTGTGATATGTTATCTGCCCCTAGTGGTCAGATAATATAACCTGCAAATGGGAAAGTCAGGTGAGGGGCCTGGGTTAGGAGATATAACTCCAGAAGCCAGCAGGAGAAGGAGAGAGAAAGAGATGATAGGAATGGGACTTGAAGAAGTGATTCTGCTTATGAGCTTTAGAAGAGGGAGGAGATAGTGACTGGAGGAAGGAGACTAGCTCATGGGAGCATAAAAGAGAAGAGAAGAGTCGAGAATGGAAGATGAGATGGTCCTGAGGAAAAGGCAGGAGATTATGAGGAAGGAGAAGGCCCAAGGAAACATTGTGTGAAGGATTAATTAGGAATAGTTAGTTGATCAGCTGTAAGGAATGTGTGTAACTCAATGAATTAAGAGTAACCAGGGGCGGGTGGCAGAGGGGCAGGGAGGGAGGGGATTGTTTCTGGCGAGGCAGTAGGTAAAGATCTGGCAGTTAGAAATGGTTTCTTTTTTCTTTGCAGATAGAAGTTCAGGAAAAATGTAATGTTTGCAAAATATGTAATAAAATATAAACCATGAGCCTAAAACATTTTTAGAAAAAATGTAATTTTAGCAAGTCTATAGAAGCTGACATGACCGTAATCCTTCCTGTTCAAGACATGAGGAAGTAGGTACTGAGCAGGAGAACAGTTAGAGCTACTTATGATGAAGTATGGTGTCAAATACTAAAGCAGGTTTGAATCAGCCAATGAGCCAATAAATCATGCACACTCCTCACAGTTCATTCCCCTTCTTCCTGGATCCCTCATGGGTTAGGCCACCAGGAAGCTCTATATGAAGACAACGTAAAACCTTCTATACACAAGAAGAGGCTCCTGTAGTTATTTACGTCATTTTAACCATTTATTCCTTTTATGATAAAGATACCACAACACATAGGAATGAGTGGAAAATTAATTAGATATAGTACCTAAATTACGTTCAATTACAAAAAGTACTGAAATCCCACATTTAGAGTATGTTCTGTTGAATAAATTGTCTTTCTAACAAGCAAATATTTTAAGAAAGTACAACAATAAAACAACTTTACTATTAGATTCTGTGCTCCACACCATCATGGACATCTCTAATTCTCTAGTTTTTTATCTAAATCTTTAAAATTTTGAAAGGAAAAATATTTAGTGAATAGTTACATAACTTGGTCCCTACCGGCCACTAGTGAGCAATTCAAGCTTTCATGGTGGGCGACGGGGTAATCGTTAAGTGGCATCGCTGACGAGTGAGACCACAGCACCACACAGCAGGACCGGATCATTATCTAGTAAGTACAGAACCATACATTGCTAGTGTCATATGATATATGTAACCAGGAATTAATTAAATTAAGTTACTGCGGCAACGGTGGGAGGTAAGGCAATTTTATCATCAAAAGTGGGTGGTAGGTATTAAAAGGTTGAGGACCCCTGGTCTAACTAAAGCTAGAATTTTGATGTCTTCTGGACTTATAATTGTACAGACAGAACTAACACAGTACATGAAAAATCCTACAAACCCTAAGCTATCAATTTCATATGGTCTACTATACCGGTTAGGATATTTTCTTAAGAAAATACAGCCTCAAAATCAAATCGATTAACCAAAACAAGAAACTTATTTGTCAAATATTTAACAGGTATCACCAATCTCAGCCTTGTGTACAATACACTGAAACATCACTACTGTTAATCTAAATTCAAACTACTATATCATACAGATTTTTTTACTAAACCAAACTGCCAGATAGTCAAGAAGTTCTTAAACTGGCAAGTTTAATGAAAAGAGAAAGTGCCAGGTAAAGGCCAATTAGCTACATTGTTGCAATCATGGTCAATGACAAAGGCATGTAATGTCCAGATTCCACAGAGAACAAACCAACTTAAATTTAAGGCCACCCCGAATCAAGGTTCTATTGAAAACATCTGACACAGTAAATCACCCTAACAGGGTTTTATTATGTCTTGACAATGGAGCCATCAAATTCTGCCCATGTTTCTTCCAGCTTTATGCTGGCAACGTACAGTTTTATTTTTCCGTTTAGCTTTCCCAACCTCCTATCTCTCTCTCTCCTGAATCTCAAGTCGCCTAAACCCAACCTCACCTTGCCAACACACCGCACTATGCCGCCCACATCTAATATTTTCCTGTTAACAACTTTACAGGCTGCCTAATGATGCGGGCAAAGTGCATTAAAGTAGTATATCAAAGCAGAAATGTTTGCATGCAGAGCCATTTTCATTTTCAAGCGTACCTGACACACTTTGTAACATATGGTATGCAGACATATTGTGATTTTACAAGTGTATTATAATTTACTGTGCCATATATGTTGGGGGGGAGGGTCAAGAATCAATTGAAATCTAAGATTTTGCATGTATTTGCCAAGATTTTTAGATTGCAATGGAAACATTGTATTTTTTTCAGACTTTGCTCAACGTGGAGGGTTTAATGGATTCTCTTATCTATCATAGGTATAATGAAAATATCTATCTATCATATCTATCTACATTATATCTATTTACTCAAGGATCCGGCACTCTCATGCAACTGGCACCCGACAGAAAAAACTGTGCAGACATAATCTGCAGCCTGACTGTACCTGTAAGATCCCAAGTGCATCCTGTGCCTGCAAGACCTGATCTGTAAACTGATTGTGCCTGTATTTGCCCAAGTACATCCTGTGTCTGTAACAGCCAATCTGTAGCCCGACTGTGCATATAACAGCCAATCTGTAGCCCGACTGTGCATATAACAGCTGATCTGTAGCTTGACTGTGCCTGTATGTGCCCAAGTGCATCCTATGCCTGTAACAGCCGATCTGTAGCCTAACTGTGCCTGTAAGTGCCCAAGTGCATCCTGTGCCTGTAACAGCCAATCTGTAGCCTGACTGTACCTGTATGTGCCCAAGTGCACGGTGTACCTGTAACAGTTGATCTGTGGCCTGTTTCTGTAAGACCCCAGTGCATTCTTTGCCTGCAAGAGCCAGTGTGCAGCCTGACTGTGCCTGCAAGAGCCAGTGTGCAGCCTGACTGTGCCTGCAAGAGCCAGTGTGCAGCCTGACTGTGCCTGCAAGAGCCAGTGTGCAGCCTGACTGTGCCTGCAAGAGCCAGTGTGCAGCCTGACTGTGCCTGCAAGAGCCAGTGTGCAGCCTGACTGTGCCTGCAAGAGCCAGTGTGCAGCCTGACTGTGCCTGCAAGAGCCAGTGTGCAGCCTGACTGTGCCTGCAAGAGCCAGTGTGCAGCCTGACTGTGCCTGCAAGAGCCAGTGTGCAGCCTGACTGTGCCTGCAAGAGCCAGTGTGCAGCCTGACTGTGCCTGCAAGAGCCAGTGTGCAGCCTGACTGTGCCTGCAAGAGCCAGTGTGCAGCCTGACTGTGCCTGCAAGAGCCAGTGTGCAGCCTGACTGTGCCTGCAAGAGCCAGTGTGCAGCCTGACTGTGCCTGCAAGAGCCAGTGTGCAGCCTGACTGTGCCTGCAAGAGCCAGTGTGCAGCCTGACTGTGCCTGCAAGAGCCAGTGTGCAGCCTGACTGTGCCTGCAAGAGCCAGTGTGCAGCCTGACTGTGCCTGCAAGAGCCAGTGTGCAGCCTGACTGTGCCTGCAAGAGCCGGTGTGCAGCCCGACTGTGCCTGCAAGAGCCAGTGTGCAGCCCGACTGTGCCTGCAAGAGCCAGTGTGCAGCCTGACTGTGCCTGCAAGAGCCAATGTGCAGCCTGACTGTGCCTGCAAGAGCCAGTGTGCAGCCTGACTGTGCCTGCAAGAGCCAGTGTGCAGCCCGACTGTGCCTGCAAGAGCCAGTGTGCAGCCTGACTGTGCCTGCAAGAGCCAGTGTGCAGCCCGACTGTGCCTGCAAGAGCCAGTGTGCAGCCCGACTGTGCCTGCAAGAGCCAATGTGCAGCCTGACTGTGCCCTGGGTCTGTAAGAGCCAAAGTGGGGGAAAAAATATGTTGGTGACCTTCACCAAGTTGAAATGTTTTTTCACTACCATTTAATGTGCATTAAAAAAAATCTCTTTTTACAGTGTAATAAAATTAGGGTTACTTTAAGTGAAATTCGCCTTTATGTGCTTTAATTTGCTCTTAATTACGGTATTTTGATGTCAATATTAGTACAGAGTTTATGGTTTTATATGAGGTATAGTATTAGTTAGGCCTATAATAATAATGAAAACTACATTTATCCGACATCTACCAATACCCGTGGGTGCCGGATAACAGAGAGTCTACTGTATTTATATATGTACTATACGGTGGGGGCTTCTTTCGCTCTTTTGCCCACCATATGTTAAATGATTGTTGTGGTTAACTACCTACTCAAAATATCCACTACACAACTTGGATCCCGCCCCACGCTGAGGATAGGCAGTAACCTTGAAATGGCTGTCTGTGGGTGGGATTCCTAGCTTATGTATAATCCATGTTTACATGTAATGCTTGGATCCCGGTTTCTCATAATTAGTGCTGCTGGTAAATACATGTATTTCCAAATTTTCCATAACTAATCCAGTGCAACCTGTAAAAGCAGTGTGATAATGTCATGCCTAAAACAAGACTGTAATACCAGCGTTTGGCCCCAATTAGTAGCAACAGGAGTTAGCGAGGATTAGCTGGTGGAGAGAATGCTGATTTGTATCCTGTATTTTGCATAATATATTTCATTCAGTGAATGATTTTTTTTTAAATAAATAATTTAGCATTTGTCATACATCAAACCAGCAGGAAAGAAGAAGCAGCAATCAGCTCTACTAACATTTTATTTTTATTTTACAGGCTTAGAAACCATTGGTTCCCTGGAGCTGAACAACAGTCTTTTATCTGGTCTTCTTTAGAATGAAAATGTTGGAAGTAAAAAAAACATTATATAGGTCTTGCAGAGTCAAAAGCACAAAATATAACTATAAGAACTTATCATGCAAAAATGAGTAGCTGTTTAGAGATATTAATACAAAGAAATGGTTTATATCTGTGCAATTTAGTTTGTATTGCACTATTGGTTATTATTGCTGCTTAACAAGCACTTAAAAAAGAAAGACATGATTATATATATATATATATATATATATATATATATATATATATATACACACACACACAAGAGAGTTACAACAGGAAGAGTAACTTAGAAGCACAGAAAAGTCAAAAATCGGTCTGTGCATACTCACTAACCAGGGGCTCCTCCACTTCACTTCTCAGGGGCTCCAAAAAAGTAGATCCGTCCCTATATATATATATGAGAGTTTCTATCAAAAGAGCAAGTCACTGTGTGCCTCATATTTTACCCCTACTTGCAGGGAAACTAATACACATAATCATTTCACATAGTGGTTAGTCATTCAGCTGTGTACGACTCTCCACGACGCTATGGACATCAACATGCCAACCACATCTTGCGTCAGATTGTACTCAGCAATAAGGTTTTCTTGGTAAAGATACTGAGTGGGATGCCAGTTCCTTCTTCCTTTATCTGACCCCTCTGCTATGATCTGTCCATTTTGGGGGACCTTACATGTTTTAACTCACAGCCTCATTGAAGTACACAATCCCCTTCACCATAATAAGGTAGTGATCCATCAGGGAGTTATTGTCTTATCCATCATTAAAGGCATATCGAAGTTTCCTGGATTATGAATGCAGTGTATAAAAACATTTTTGCATGAAAAAATACCAAAATAAACAAACTAACCATGATGTTTGCTAAATTTCTTAAAGTCCCTGCTATAATTAGCATAAAATTCATAATGTGTTATGGCCAATCACAGGCAGCTATACATTTTAATACAATGTAACAATCAGAAATGGCAATTTGTGTAGAAAGTAATCATGGGATGTGTAATCTCCCTGTAAAAGAAAAAAGGAAGAGTCAGATATTGATCTGTAGATCTCTGCATTGAGCTGAATATAGCTTGAAGGTTAGTAGAGAGTTAAAAAAAATATTGAAATGCATTGTTTCTATTGGTAGGTACACTGTGCTTATGTAAGGAGCTCTGGGGTGTGGAAAACATTTTATTTTATTTTTTTATTTTTAAGTAAAATAAATCTGAATGTGTATAGAATGACTCAATGTAATATGTGTTTCTGATATAATCAGCATGTGTGAGATTAAAGAATAGTAAGAACAGGGAAACTTAGATATAACTTTAAATATATGTGTCTATCTTTACTAATCTCACCATTAATTAAATGTTGGAGTTGGACCTTCTTAGTCAATATATCCGATAAAAGTTGATGTCAAATTGCTCTGAATATAATTATCTGTGGATTTACCTAAAAGTACTATGTAAAGATGGACATTCCTTCCAGGTTCACTTGCAGAATGTGATCTGGCTATAAGAAACACTGCAGATAATTACCTAAAACATTGGATAAATAACATTTTAAACCAAGACAAAGTGCCATTTTTATGTTTTTTTTTGTCATGGTTATGTTATTTTCAGGAGGCTGAATCGATTGACCTTTTTTTTTTTTAAAGAGAGATCTCTTCTTAGCCTTCTGCGTGTTAATGAAAGAACTTGAACCGGTGAGAAATAAATGCATTATTACTTCTGCATATTTGTCTCTCTTTTTGAACTATGTCCTTGCCGTTCTGCTGTCTAGACTTGCACGGTGTATACAGGCATCACCACTCCGGTAGCAGAATGATTGACTCCGGTAGGTGCTGACCTCTTTTATAGGATTGAAAAAAGCAGCTTCCCTTCTCAGTCTCCTGGGATCAGACCCCTTCAAGTCTCTCTGAAGATATTCAAGACTCAAAATACACCAAATGTTTCCCTGAGGCCAATTGGTCTTGGAGAGAGAAAAATATATTGCTTCCTCCAAGATTTAGAGAGACTACTTCTCTCTGTCCTTATGTCTTATCTATTTTTTGCAAAATAAAACTCCCAAGTACAGTTCTGTTACACAAAAATACACCTTTTTTTTGGCTTCAGCAGGTTAGGATGAGAGGAAATAATACATAAAGTAATTCAACATTAACCATTAATTGGTTAAAGAAACATGGAGGGATTCTGTATTTTACTGGATAATTATTATATCTGTGTATTTATTTACTTTTATATACTTTATTTTATTAAGTGCTCATAACCTCTGTTTTTACGGATTAAAAGTGTGCTTGGGTCTGCCCTCTGCAGCTCATGAAGACTACTGGCTGTGCAGTGTCTCATACTAGTCGATCAGGGACAACATCTCAGCAATATGCTGCAGCATGCTGCCGAGACAGTGACTGGATTGGCTAGTATAAGATTATGCACAGCCAGTACTACATCTTCATGAGTTGCAGAAGGCAGAAGTTCTGATGGGCCATTACATTGAGGTTATTTCTTCTCTGAGCTATTAACAAGATTATAGATGTAATCTGTTACTGTAAGGGTTTATTTATTTGTGCAATTTGGGTGGGGTAGGGGTTATTATTTGACATGAAGCTTGAAACATGGGTTGCTTCTCCTGTTTTATAGAACAACAAAAATATGCTATGAGGTTACATCCAGTCGTGTCTGACTCTCCGTGACCCTATAGACCACAGCATGCCAAACACAATGTCTCTGGTTGTGCTTATACATAAAGTTTTCTTGGCAAAGATACTGGTGTGCGTTGCCAGTTCCTTCTCCTATTGGCTATGATCTGCCCATCTTCGGCGTCCTTACATGATATAGCTCATAGCTTCATTGAAGTACACAAGTCCCCTTACCACGACAAGATAGCGATCCAGAAGGGGTATAAAATATTTAAGAGGCATGTATTTCTTTCAAACGGGTGTGTGTATATATATATATCTTTAATACTAGAGCTTGACCTTGAAAGGGAGAACATGCTAAAACAAGCACTCATCATAGTTGATGTGTGGACACAATATTTTCAAATATATAAGGATAAGACCAAGACCGGGCATATAGAGCTGCAAGAAAATAATAAAGTTATATGCAGATCTACAATATAGTAGATTTTAGAACAATCTCTAGAAATATGTTCCCAGTGTTCTCTTGGAATTCTGGGAAGAGACATGCAAATTAGCTATTTTTTAATATTCACATGGTCTCTCTAAAATATATATCCACCATTGTAACAGGTTGGATAGAGATGTAATTACCCTCCCACAAACAGCACTGTCATTCTTGTAGGACTTATTGGGATGCCAACTTATACAATGAAGGAGGTTCAAAATACTGTAGTAACTTCTCAAAAATGTTGTTAAGCCACCAATCCTTACGAGAAATACCTTATTTCTCCTAAGGGGGGAACTGGCGATTATAATTTTTCACACTAGAAATTGCTTTTTGAAATGCTCAGAATGTTTGGATTTCATTGAAAGAAACAAACCAACAAGCTCACAGGTAAGAAAGCACCTACGTTTTTGCCTGGACTTCAAAGAAAGATAAGACCAGCGTGTTTGAGGTATAAACATGTCTCAGCATGGAGGCTCTCTCCTCCCAGGCACAATAGATAACTTCAGAGTGGAAATTCATAGTTTATTTTCTTGCTTCAGAAGGTCCAATGCTAAAGGCTCTGGGATGACATGTTGGTATATATAAAGATCCGCAACCTTTGAAATATTATCAAAAAATATAAGTGAATTAAACAGGGATGCAATACAATTATAGTTTTCCAGTGTATCTTCCTTCCCCTCTCCCTCCGCTGCGTCTCTTTCCTTCCCCTCTCCCTCCCCTGTGTCTCTTTCCTTCCCCTCTCCCTCCCCTGCGTCTCTTTCCCTTCCCTCCCCTGCGTCTCTTTCCCTTCCCCTCTCCCTCCCCTGCGTCTCTTTCCTCCCCTCTCCCTCCCCTGCGTCTCTTTCCGCCCCTCTCCCTCCCCTGCGTCTCTTTCCGCCCCTCTCCCTCCCCTGCGTCTCTTTCCGCCCCTCTCCCTCCCCTGCGTCTCTTCCACCCTCTCCCCCTCCCCTGCGTCTCTTCCACCCTCTCCCCCTCCCCTGCGTCTCTTCCACCCTCTCCCCCTCCCCTGCGTCTCTTCCACCCTCTCCCCCTCCCCTGCGTCTCTTCCACCCTCTCCCCCTCCCCTGCGTCTCTTCCACCCTCTCCCCCTCCCCTGCATCTCTTCCACCCTCTCCCCCTCCCCTGTGTCTCTTCCACCCTCTCCCCCTCCCCTGTGTCTCCCCCATACATATATATAATTGGTTGGCATTTCAATTTTGAGTATAAAAATAACAATTATAATATCCTCAGATGCTCCTAATTTATTTATTGAATATTACTCACAGTGCAGATAAGGTTATAAACCACAAAAGCTTGCCCAATAGGTAGATCTATAGAAATAAGATTGATCATTGTTATAATCTACTTTTAGAGATCTTCCAGCTGGGTATGCTTAATTTGGAAAAGGTATACTTCCAGTGTCCCTTTAAATTATGCCTATTTTCAAGAACTGGAATATGTAATTATTTAACCAGTTCCTGAATAGCAGTGTTAGATTGTACAAAAAAAGAGAAAAAAATCCTCTAAAATTAAATTCTTACTTAAGAAATCTGTAAATGTGCTAATGGGATAGTGCTGGAACTTGTAAATATATGCCTTACAAAATTAATAGAAAAAGAAAAGAGCAACAACTAATCTACCAGCACTTTCCTTCATGTTGCTAATGGAAGGTATTTGTTGCTGAATTATAATAAGTAAAAAGCTATTCCAGCCAGAACACTTAAAATAATACCTTTATTGCATCAGTTTAAAATAAATAGCTCAAAGATAAAAGTAAGCAAAAAAACAAAAACATATATATATATATATATATATATATATATATATATATACATATATATATATATATATATATATATATATATATACATATATATATATATATAAACTTCACACTGCGGGAAAGTGCACAAAAGAGAAATGTACATAATATTAAATATATAAATGCAGAAACGCTCACCAAAACCATAGCCTGATAAAATGTGTCTGCAACTCACTCAAATACATATTACCAGAGATCTGGTACTGAGGTGCCTCAGAAAAAGGCAGTGTCGGAGGAACCGCCGGTGCAGGAGGTGCAATGCACCAGGCCCTCTGAGGGGGCCCCAGTTCATGCCCCTGACCACCTCAGCCCATGCCATGCCCCCTCTGCCTCGCCTTGACCCCCCTTCTTGTGGTTGCTTATCCTGATCCAATGAACTTCATTGCTATGCCTCTTCTTCTCTTCCCCTGCTGGCATGTCTTGATGACATCATTCGGGATTCCCAGCCTTGCAGAAGATGCGCCGGCATGTGAAGAGCAGAAGAGGCACAGCAATCAAGCGGGTGGGATCCAGATGAGGCCGAGCGGTCATGGCATGGGCTGGGGGGGCAGGGGCATGAAATGGGGGTCCGGTGCCTTGCACCTCCTGCACCAGCAGTTCCTCCAACACTGCCTTTTTCCAAGCCACCTCATTACCAGATCTCTAACTATACTAATAATACTAGTTCCCCATGTGCAAACTGCTAGCTCATCTACAGTATTAACCCTTCGGTTCACCGATACCAGAGTGTGGAGCCATAATGTAGAGTGACGTCTAGACGCTCTGATGTCCCGACGCATGTTTTGTGAAATAATTATAAAAAAAATTCAGGCCAAACTGGATACAAGATCAGTTTAAAAATGTATTAAATGTTCAGATGTATTGGACTCAACCTAGCATTCACTGCCATATAAATTAATTGCAGCTAATGCGGAATATAGTTATGATACACTTTGCTAGAATTTAGTGAATCCCAAAATAAAGTTGTCACATCCTATCAGTGTTTCTAAACACTTATGTCTATCATATTCAAATTTTCTGCTTTCAGCAGATGTCAAAATGTCATTACAAAGTCATTGTAAGTCTGAAATGTCACCAACTTGAATATTTGCAAATGAATATGCAGAATCTTTGTAAAAAGAATCTGCCATTTAATCTGTCAAAACATATTGTTGTCCTATGAGACAGCATCTAATTGCCTCTTGAATAAGCAAAGAGACATGTCATCAACTATCTACCTGTCGTTATTATCCGCGGTGCTAGAAAACGTAGACTAAAACTTGAACGGAATATTTTTTTTTTTTTTTATTTTTTTTTTACTTACTTTGTTAAAGGCTCAAGTTTTTGTTTGAAAATCAAAATATCAAATTACTGTATATGTTTCTGATTTGGTAATATATTCCAAAGTTTCTCAAATACAAAACTACTAGCAGTTGTACAATAAGCAGCCCGTTTAATTTGAGTTTGCTAGAGTCCTCAAGAAAAGAAAATGACGCTATCACCCCAAAATCTAATTTTTAAGTGGAACATTTAAAAGAAACAAGTTGCTCTCATATGAAAAAGTTTTATAGACATATATGTGTGAAAGTTTTAGCATTTTCCTTTTATAGCTACAAACGTCTGTATATTAGGAGTTGGATGTAACTGTATCTTATATCTCAGTAGCAGTTTGATTGGCTGTTGAGTTAGCTCTCGATATTTTGACCCAATCAGCTCACAGAGCTCGGTGACAACATGCATTCTAAAATGGCTGCTTCCATTCTCCACAAGCAAGGAGGCAACTAGGCAAGTTAGAAACATGGTCTGCTTGTTTCTGTGGTCGTTTCTAGACGTTCTAATGCAGTTGGATTCCCGTCCGCGCCATTATCAAGCAATCTGAGCTACTAATTAGCATAATGAGTCAGAAAAAAAAGGAAAATGCAAAAAGAACATGGTCGGTCTTTAATACAGGAATATCTCCCATAAGGCTGACTCGCAGCTATGGGAGTTTTGAAAAGCAGATTTTATGGCTCCCGCAAAAAAGAATCACAAAACTTATTGACCAGCACCCAGATGGTTTTGCCTGGAGATCTCTAGCTCTAACCAGGGTTGGAGATTAAGTGGTGAAATGCACCGGGGCCCTCCCCGAGGGGGGCCCAGCTTTGCAAAGGGATCTTGGGGGCTGCAGCTATGGGAAAGGGTGTTGTTATGAAAAAGGGTATTATAGAGGGGAACTAGGGAGGGGGTCTTGGGGAGGGGGCATCAAGGTGGGGGCCCAGCGCAAAAAGAATTACCCTTGAGGGGAGGGCTCCAAATTTTTGCCCTTCATTCTCTAGCTCCTTGACTGGCTCGAACGTGTGTAGCCTCAGAGTCTGAATCTTAGTAGTCAACATAGCAGATCTACAGAATAGTACTCACTAACTTCTCTCAATTAACTGGGAAGGAGTAATAAGCAGGATGAGCATGTATAGTTAGTATAGATATTAAGAATGACAGAAGATTTAACCTGCATAAGCCCCACTGATTGTGCTCATGTGTTCAACTGGCATTGGCTCCAGCTTATCATTCCCACTGTGGGAGTTAATTGCCTTGGATAATGTTAATAGCAGAGAGGGACAATGATAACATAAAAAGCTACGGTAATTCTTAAGATAATTTAGGATTCAAAAATTGTAAGAACAACCAAAATGCATTTATATTAATTTGTATACTTTTGATTTCTGCAATAACGGGTGAACATTGATATCTCCCTTTTATATGCTACTGTGTGATCTACCATTTTGTTGATGATCAACTTTAAAGTGGCAGGAGATTTTGACTGCACAGAAAGTTCTATATAAACAATGGGAATGTAGCATCTGTAAGTGCTAGAGCTTTCAGTAGCAGTAAAAGAAAGCTCATGAAGAAAGGACACACCTGCTTCATAAAATAACAGAAATAATCAGTTGAGAAAAATGGATAATAAAACTGTAAAAGCGGTCTATTGTTTTACTTTGTTAAAATTTTTTGGTCCATTAAATATTCAATAGGCTATGTAAAAAAAAATGACAGTGGTCCTTTAAAATTGATACTGTCCCTCCAAATCATGGACAGCACGGAGATATGCACTGTATATTTGGCCTATATTCACAATGGGCCAGAATAACTGCCCAGAGTCTGCAACGTTTTCTCTGAAGCTCTCATAACTTCAAGCTGTCTTTTGGTAGGACAGTGCCTTCTTTCAAGGAACCCCCCCCCCCCCCTGCAAGACTTACGGATATTAAATTGGCCCCGTAAAAAAACCTGTCAACGACTTGCGGGGTAAGGGCGAGAAAAGCCTGCGGGACGTGGACATTCGAACTGTGCGCCCCCAAGTCGTTTCATCTGTTATGCCCGTAACGGCTATTAACTTGCAAGAAAGTCACTGCCGTTCAACCCTGTATCCCGCAAATGGAGCCAAGAAGCTAAAGGGTACCAGACAGGACCCGATCCGTAGCACTGTACATGCAAATATAAACACACTACTGTGCTCATAATAAAAGGGAAAGTGAAGTTAGAAATTAAAATAAATAGCACAACTTTCTGAAGCTCGCAAATCGGCCATATAAAATATTTATTTTCATGTTTGAATTCTGTGTTATATCTATCCCGGCAATCAATGCGTTAATACATATAATAAAACTTGCATGTACTAGAATATCATAATTATGGCTCTAGTAATAATGCATTATTTCTGGAATGCGCGTCCGATCGCAACTCGTAATTGAAGCCCGTAAGACTTTGAAATCCAACCTCCATTTTTCAGTGTTATAATGATGACAAAATCTCTTTTGCCATTGGATCCATCTAAACCCGTAACTATGGGTTTAACGAATTGATCATGTTCACGGCCGCGCATCCAGCGTTCGTAAAATGGTTACGGTTTGCGTCTGAGGCCCGTAACTCGCGGCATGTTCTAATTTAATATCTCTGTAACTCAGACGAATTTCAATCCAGCAGCCCTTGCGGGCTTGCCGATGCTGCTATGGGCTTCTAATTTAATATGGCTGTTAGCCTCACAAATGCCCCTCTTTTGAAGGAAAGTTCAACAACACCCATGTCTTGGATTCAAGACCATGTCCAACTTTCTCAAAGTCCAGGATAAAGATAGAAGCCTGGAATGTCTACTCCACAGAATATACATCTATGTGGAGTAATGTACAAGTATTAAGTGTGTGTATCTGTGACGTTTAGAATGTATACAACCTAACACCACATAGCAATACGTGTCACACTATGGCCATTATAAATATGGGGAGATATGGGTATCGTGTGATACTTTACTTAATTGTATATAGAAAACAAATATTGCAGCCACAGATAACATCACCAATTAATATCCTCTTGCATATGGCCCAAAGCATGGGAACCAAATAAGCTACCGATGGAAAATATGGCTTATTTAGAGGTAATGTTTCTAAACACGACTTTAATAGCTTAATAAATGTATAATCAATGTTTTTGTATAAATCTCTAGTGTTAGAAATTGGTTACTGCAATGGTGTGTTTCTGTGTCTGTTTATTCATTTTAAAACATTTTAAGAAAGAATTCATGTATGTTGTGTATAAATGGAGTAATAGGCCTACAAATGTTTTTTCTTAAGTACTCAATTGTATGTGTGTGTTAACCCTAATGATAATAGTAATTTGATAAAAATAATGAATAATAGTAATTACCAGTCATATACAATGATACAAAGACTACATATGCCAGAAGACTCACATCAAAATAAGCCATGAGAATGATGAAAAGTCTGATAAAAGAGATTAATTAGTTTGAGCTAAGCAGTTGATGTTCGGATTGTTTATTGTTTTTAGTTAATTTTCAAGTATAATCTATCACAACTGTTTTATTTACAGTAGAAGCATGGCCTTAGGAAGGAAGATACCTGAACATATGTATACATGTGTACAGCTAAAGTACATAACCTGCAAAAAGGTTTCAACATAGCAGAGGATGTCTGTGTGTGTTCAGTCATGTCAGACTCTCCGTGACCTTATGGGCAACAGCATGTCAGGCACATCTTGTGTCTAGGTGTGATAATCCATAAGATTTTTATGGCAAAGTTACCAGAGTGGGTTGCCATTTTTTTTTCTGCAGTATACCATTATTTGTCTGACCACTCTGCTATTGCCTGCCCATCTTGGTTGACCCTACATGGTATCACTCATAGCATTATTGAGGTACACAAGCCCCTTCACCACAACAAGGTAGCAATCCAGAAGTGGAGGATGTCCTTAGATATGTTAGAATGGGAACCAAGAGCTAGTTACCCAACTTATTAACATGTAGAGAGAGGTGGTATAGGCCAAATGCATCATGAGTCCAAGAGAGTGGTCCAAAAGAGAAGTCAAAGAGAACAGTGTTATGGAGGATTCTAGTCCTGGGAAGCAGAGAGTCTGACCAGTGACCACTGCTGGATGGAGAAGAAATAGCCAACTACAGGGGTAACATAGCAATATAATAACATATGAATCCTACATTATACTATATAAAATACATGATAAGTTTCTACCTTGTAAACATCATTTTTATACTTATTGTATCTGTTCATCTAATACACATCATCGTGTAACAGTCTTTTGATTTATGTACACGATAGAGGTTTTAAATTATACCTTATTTGTCTGCTTGATTATTCACCTGCCCAAAAGAATATATAATTTGTAGGAATTTACATAAAATCTCTTACATTGACATAAATGTATTTGTAGTGAATTAAACATGAATCCATTTGCAAAGAATAAAAATAAAGAAGTCTGACAGTAACATAAACTTTAAAACAATTTATTTGTTGCAGAATAATAAATATTTACAGAAGCGGATTACAGTACACTTTGTGCATCTAAATCCGGTAAAGAAAAGATTGCTTTTAAGATATTAAACTGAATATATTTTAGTCCTCACAAAGAGGTTGAAAAGTCTGGTAGAAGAGATTATTTAGTCTAAACTAAGCAGTTGATGTTAGGATCATTTAGTGTTTTTAGATTATGGGGACAAATGGGACATAAAATTAGTTTATGACTTAATGCAAAAGAAATAGGCATTTTAGGATCCAAAAAGCTAAAACAAAACTTCTGCCGACAAAACAGACTGGATAAAATGTATTTTTCTGCTTTTTTAATGGGATAAGCGATTCTAAACTCATGGGTGCCATGCTGTACCATCAAGTAAAGCAGTCAAAACAAGTGGAGAAACTATAAAAAAAAAACAAAAAAAAAAAAACATTTTTATTTCAGGCAAATTCTACGGTTTTATACTTTAAATAAATCTGATGTCAAAAATGTGATACATTTGTAGTCAAGTACTCAAGCCTTGATTCTTATCTTTATGTCATCTGAATGTAGCCATTACTTTCTGCCCGTAACTGTTACATGTTAACGCTAACTAGTGATTGCTACATGAGATATGTTTCCTGATTTAAGTGTTTTTATACCTCCAGTAGAAGCCATAGGGACCTCCATGGAGTAGATTATATATAGGGGCATTGTGTATATAGTGACCCACATGGGACATAGCAATAAAGCCCTAGGGTCTAAATCGACTTGCATAGTTACAATATCATGTTAGTGGGTGAAAAAATATAATGTAAGAGGGTGAAAAATCATGTGGAAAATCTGTTTAGAATATCTATGTCAATTCTTGATCAATTTTGAAAATTTAATTTTAGTTTAGCCCATGAAGCCATCCCACAAGAACCTCCATAAATAATGGGGCGCATTACCCATTCGGGCAGAGGCATCACACTGAAACAGCCTGACTTCAACTGATAAATAAATCCATCAATTCAGTATCAATATTAAAAAATTAAATTTGTTTTCACTATGCCTTTTCACTGTTTATCTCATGGTGCAGAAAGCATATATAGGGGACTTTTGTGGTCCTTTAAGCAGGCAAATTAGAGAGAAAGATGTTGCTTTAGTGTAAAATAGATAGGATAAGAGTCTAGGTGATTGCCCTGGCAGTGGAAAAGTGCCCATCTTTGTTATATTTCTAATTAAAAAAATTATGCAATTTTGCAACAGGTTAGATGTAGGAGGACATTATTAAAGTTACTCATGTATCTGTAAAACTTAATGACACATTTGGTGATAGGCCACAGGGGTGGAAATGTAACGGTCATTTATGACATCTACCTAATGAGCTTGTTTGTCATTTAAACTTTGTGCACTTGATTCGTGTTTAGATTGCTGCTCTTGCCATATTCACTTTACATGATTTTTTAGAACAATATTCTACTTAAACAACCTTAATACACAACATTTTGGGCAATGCAGTCCCGTCATTGCAATGCAGCAAAAACAAAACTTTTTTTTCAATTTTTGCTAAAGATTTTAAGATAAATTTAAGTTTTTACCTGTACACAAGTATAAGCATCAACACAATATACTGGAAAAGAATAAAAAAAATACTTTTTTCCCCCCCATTAAATGTCTTTTAGAGGATTATACAACAATGACAACAACAGTGTATTGCTCATAAAAAGATATGTTTCCAGGTAGACGTGGTTTAATAGTACATAAATCAAAAGAGAACAATAAGTTATAAGTAAGGGCACCTTTTGCTTTTAATACTCTGAAATGTTAATTTTCTCTGTCTGTTTCTGTATTTATTAATTTAAAAGAAATCAGCAAAAAAGAAATCTAATGTTCTTTCCAGCTGTGTGCTACCTTTCACTATTTGTATCTAATATTTATGTAGGTGTTCAGTGGCCAACCTGAATACAACATAAGACTAAAGTTTCTATTCAAAATATTGATGAATGGTACCAATTTCCTGACAAGCATTTGTACTGATTCAAGAACAAATGTAAAGTTCACAAGTAAATAAATAGAATTGCAAGTGGTTGCCATTAAAAAAAACTGTGGAAATGTTAAAGGATCACAGTAATGCACTAATACAAGTAGCTAGTTATTAATATGAAATATTTCTCTTTAGATGTTCAGTCGTGTCCGACTCTGTGTGACCCTATAGCATCACACCAGGCACATCTATCATTATGCCTCTGGTTGTGCTTATTCATGAGGTTTTCTTGGCAAAGATACTAGATTGCGCTGCCAGGTTGTTCTCCAGCGGACCACAATTTGTCTGATCTCTCTGCTATGGCCACAACAAGGTAGTGATCCTTAAGGGGAATATTAAATATACATTGATCATTTATACAATTCATTTATAATAGTGATTTAAAATATTAAATTCATTTTCAAAGATTAAAATAACTATTGGGCTATAGTTGTGTGGTTGTCTCCACATTGATAAGGTCAAAAAAGCAGGGGGTGGCTGAGAGAAAGGTCTTAAGGGTTTTAACAGCAATCCCGACAGGAAGTAAACAATGATTCCTAAGCTGCCCCATAAGCAAAACCTTGTTGTAAAAGGAAATCACCATAACATGACATGCCTTCAACCAATGGAGATTATTGTTGAGGGCAAAACCATTAAAAGGGATATCTAAATTTGCTGTATTAAAAACATTTCTGCACTCTATAGGCAAAAAGCAGCCTATATGTATACAGCACATCTCATCTAACATGTTATTTTTATTAAGATCTAAAAATCCCTCTAATGGTTGTGTTGACAGCTTCCAGGGACATTCTACACAAGTTCCTGATCTCCACCCAATCAGCATACAGCATCCGGGGGAACAATATTAACCCCCTGCTCTTGCTTGCTCAGCCAAAAAGTAGAGTAGTGTTGTCAACCTCCCAGTCACTGCTGGGATATAATTCATCCCTGCTTCCTGTCTATGCTGTGTGCTGTCGCCATAGCAACTAACATAGTGCTAGGTCTCAAATCATTCATCTAACCGGATTGGCGAAAACAAAAATGATGGAGGGGGTGTTCACCTTAATTTTAAATGGTCAGAAATTACAACAGATTTTGCTAACTTCAAGGTAAGTGTTTAAAATGTTTATTTTAGTATTTTTTCCATGCATTTTTTTTTTTTAAATACTAATTCTCCTCTATCAGGTGCATTCATAATCCAGGAAAAAAAATGTTTTTATTAGCACTCAAAAATCTGCCGAGTTAAAAACATATCTAATCCAACCCATAACCATAATTATGCACAAAAAGAAATTAAATGCAACAGAAAAAGAGGATGGGAGATCAGGACGAAAAGTGTTTTTAGCGCCCTGATCTCCCATCCCCTTTCTGTGTTGCATTTGATTATTTGTTGTGCACAGTTTTGAGGAGAATATCATGGTTATGGGTTGGATTAGTTATGTTTTAACTCTGTGGATTTTTGAGTGCTGATGTGCTTGAGAAAAAGAAAGATCAGATTCCAATTTTAATGAGTTCAGTGATCCTTTAAATAAAGTCTCTTTACTGGGCCTCCTCCAACATGTCAACTCATCCTTTTATCTACTCTATACCATTATATGCTAACTAAATGTGTTTAATCTGTAAAGAACAGAGCATAGACCTCTTCTTCATTTGCTCTAGTAGGCTTGTTAAAAATGGACTGACTAACCTTGCTCTATGGCAACCTTTAAATCAATACAATTACTCCGTTCATGACATGGTGTTATGGTAATGATTTCACACTTCTATTAAAATCCTTTTTTTTTTTTTTTTTTAATATATAATAATCCCCTCACTGCACATGATGGTTTCCTAGCGTCTGTTTTTGTTTCAAACACAAGGGTAAATGTATGTATTCCATATTAAAAAACTATATGGCTTTCAAAGATATGAATCCGGTTTGTGTTTTTTATGTATTTAATGCAGATTTTCAAGTTTAAATCCAAATAATACACACTGAAAATGTATACTCCTGTACAAGGGCTCTTAATTCAATTTTTTTTATTAAATCCTAATTATAACCACATATATTTTATAAGTAGATGGTATACAACACATAAATAAGACAAGCATGCCAAACCTATATATATTGGGGTAGAGGGCCCTGCATTTATAGGAGCTTACATTGTAATTGGGTTTGAAGGTCATTAGAGACAGCAGAGAGGTTATTGTTGGCTGTCCGTTTAGAGGATCAATACGCAGAAGCAGGGTATGGGGTAGGGACAGCACAGGAGAGACAAAATATATGAGGGGTAGGTGATGATGGATGGAGAGGGACGTATATCATTGGAAGAGTGGAGGGCCAGTTAGGCAAGATGTAAGATGTAGGGGATTGCAAACTTGTTGTGGGCTTTGCTGGTTGGGATCACTACTGTGATGAGAAATGACTGGTGAGATAGAGGAGACAATCAGAGGCATTTAATATGGACTTTAGTGGGGAGGGTCTAGTAAGAGGATGACCATTATTTTTATTTAAGAAGTGTTTCTTAAAACAATTAATAAAAACACAACAGGCAGAAGTCTATATTTTTGTGTAAAGGAAAGCCCCCAAAACATTTATGACCTTGGATACATAGGTAAATGATATACATAAATTAAAATATTGTTTCGGATTTAATTTTTTTTAAATATATTTATGTTAGCACAAAAATTCAAATAACAGCATAATAAACAAATTAAAATGGGACCTATCCTTTTATATGTGCGCATTTCTGGAAGCGAGCCACCGACGTCCCCATCTAGTATGTAGTTAGGGGTTTCGGGTTAGAGGGTTATGAGGTTAGAGTTATGCCCGGTAAGTGGTTAGGGGCTTAGGGTTAGGGGGTTAGGGTTACGAAGTGAGGTTTAGGGGGTTAGGTGCTTAGTTAGGGTAAGTGGGTTAGGGTTAGGAAGTGAGATGTAGGGGCTTAGTGTTAGGAAGTGAGGTTTAGAGGGTTTGCGTTAGATGGTTAGTGGGTTGGGGTGTACTACCAAGTTTTTACATCTAGAGTCATCAGCGGCGCCCAAAAAACAGGATAGATCCCTAAATTGTATAGAATCTGGCCATACATCAATGCTAGATTGTAAAATGTCCAAAAACTTTACTTCTATTTTATCCTGTTTGCTTGCAGTTGAGGTACATTAACGCAAGGATAACAGCTTTTAGTTACCCTGGAATTTAAATTGAAAAAAAAAAGAGACAAATTAACAGAAAGATCCATTGAAGATAAGGCAGATAAAATAGATTGGTGTAGCTAGCATTCAAAGTGCGACAACAAGCATAAATGGACCAGAATCTGCAAGACAAAAACACTCGAGCCTCGACAATGAGCTGCATTGGACAGAGCTCCGGGGAAGAATGCATTAAGTACTTGAAAATGAAAAGGTAAAGAGATAACCGGAGGCAAGAGTGCAATTTTTCTATCCTATAATGAACATTATTGAACAAAGGATGAATACAGAGCACATCTGAAGTCTGGATCCAAATGTGAACAATAGAACAATATTACCGAAGCAATACGTTACAGAACATGCCTACACAGAGATACAGTCAAGAGAAATAAATGGAATATATTCCAGCCAGCAATTTTATTTTAAGCAGCGATTCACGCTTACCAACATTTGCTTATTTCTTAAAGGACCACTGCCTTCATATATTTAAAACATGTTCACAGAGCTACACTTGAAAATATGTTTTTATAATGGAAAATGAAATAATGCAGCCTTGAATATACTACCGTTTATATGTAGTGTTTCTGCTGTAGGATGTACCATTTTGGTTTCTGGGTTGGAGGAAGACTGAGTACCAAGTTTCTGTTTGTATAATGAGAAGCGGACATCTACAACTGCCAGTGCATTAGTTAGATCTTGTAAACTAATGCGTATTCCCTAGGATACACCATGCTGAGAAAGTAATAGGCAGGATCAGCTGCTAAAAGAAAATGGGTATAAAAGATGATCATGTGAAGGCTCAGCTTATTTATTTATTTAGTTTTCTATAAACATTTTCTTCATTGTCAAATTTGGTTATTAGAAGAACCACTCAAAAAAACATTGTTGGTCCTTTTCTTGGCCTCGAATAATGTATTTGTGATGTTTATGTTTTGTAACATCTATGATAACATATTTTAATTCACAATTTATCAAAGAATGGAAAGTACAGTAAGCTGGAGTCTATAATGGGTAGGGACAGCCACCATGTTGTCTTGAGAAATCATAGGATAATGGAACTGGAGAGGTCTCACTAAGACATAACCTTAAAAAAGACATATATGGCAGTGGTTTCGAAAGTTTTAAGCAACATATCACACTTCTATGTGCAAACAATCCCAAACCACACACCATTTTTTATATTTATATATTTGTTTAAGATTTATAAAAATCTTAATTTACTATTAATACAAATTAGGCAGGTTTGTATATTTATAGACATCAACAGATCCCAAGCTTTATACATTTTACAGTAAAATTCACATCTCTTACTACTGTGCTCTGTAATTTACCTCCACCAATTCCATTAATCGACTTGTACATGGTCTGCTTTAATTTAATTAATTTCCTCAATGTATTCTTCATTTAGCAAACCAATATTTACACCATTTAGGGCCCTATTAAATTTGACAAATTGTAGTTCCTGAAGCCCGTAAAAAAGGAGCCCACAAAAGTTAAATTGGCCACTTTTAGCTACCCGCAAACTATCTGCGGGTTACAGGCTGAAAAACAACTTTGCCAAAATCGTAACTCCAACCCAGCTAAGCCTTTGATCTTTTAAGTCTGTAAATGTTACAATCGCAAATCGCTATTAAATTGCTTCAAGTCCTCAAGCCCGCAATTGTTTTCACAGCTGTAAATGGCTAATGTAGCCAAAAATCCTATGGGTACTAGAGAAGACAAGCATGAGGGTTCAACTCCTGTCCATATCAATGTAAAAGCAAATAAACACACACTACTGTACTTTAAAATTAATAGCACAACATTCTCAAGCTTGCAAATATGCAATAAAAAATAATGTATTTTAAGTTTAATTTCCGTGTTCTATCGATCCCGGCAATCAATGTGTTAATACATATAATAGAACTTGCATGAACTAGATTATATTTATTTATTCCTATTGCATTATTTCTGGAATGCTGATCCGATCTCAACTCAGACATCAAAACCGTAAGTGATTAAAATGTAACCTCCATGTTTTAGTGACGTAATGATAACTGTCTTTTTTACTATTGGCTCCGTCTAAACTCATAACTACGGGTTTGAATAATGTCTCGTGGTCACGCCCGTAAATGCTACGTGACGAAGCATGGTCTACGGATTTGGATTCCGGCCACGTCGTTGTGGGCTTTTCTAATATAACCGCTCTATAAATCCTTATTTAAAATTTTCCTCAGTTTGTTTAGTCTTCATTCCCGTACCCACTTAGATCATAACTCTTTCAATAAATACAGGACTTCCCTCAAGTTCCTCCTTCATTGAATGTGAGCATTGAAGAGATGGACGAAAATTGCTTAGTTTTCAAGGCACAATATATGAAAACCTCATATTACTGTTATATTAGGGTGATGGATAAGACAATGGATCTCCGGAAAGAATATGAAGTTGGAGGTTACACCAATAAAGTTGTGTAGGAAGAAAGGGAGGAAGCAAAGTTGAACACATAGGAATATTACAAGTAAGAGTGATTGGAAAAATCGGGACTGTAGCTAAAAAGTGGAAGAAACTAAGAGGCAAGGTATAGAAGTGACTAATACAGGGAGACCATCAGAAGAGGCAGCACATACTAGATTGGGAACTACTGTTGCCTGGCGTGTAGATTTGTGTCAGAAGTATATGTTGATTGTTTAGAAGTTGTATAGCCCAATCAATAGATATAGAAGCAAGGAAGGCAGATATAATTCTGCCACTATACAAATCCATAGTACGCCCTCATTTGGATTATGGAGTAGAGTTTTGGGCACCAATTCATAAAAAGGATATTTTAGAACTGGAAACAGTACAAAGAAGGGCCACAAAACTAAGAAGAAGAATGGAGGGGCTAAGTTATGAAGAAAGACTAACCAAATTAAACTTATTTTCTCTAGAAAAAAGGCATCTAAGAGGAGATATGATTACCTGATATAAATACATCCAGGGTCAGTATAAAGATTTGTCAAGGGAGCTTTTTGTGCCAAGAGGTTTTCAACTGACAAGAGGACATCCTTTGAGGTTAGAAGTAAAAAGATTCCACCTTAAAGAAAGAAAACGTTTCTTCACAGTAAGGGTGGTTAATCTGTGGAATTCTCTACCAGAGGAGGTGGTGACAGCGGATTCGATAGATAACTTTAAAAAGGGATTGGATATATTTTTAATTAAAAACGGCATTCAGGGTAATCTTGGTTAATTAGAGAGGGAGTATTGATCCAGGGAGGAATCCGATCCCCAGTATCTTGGGGGCCAAGAAGGAATTTTGAGACAATTGCCAACGTTTCACTGGGGTTTTTCGGTTTTCCTTCCTCTGGATCAATTAACAACTAATCTGCATATTGCGGATCAGAGGAGATCTTAAAAGGTTGAACTTGATGGACTAAAAGTCTTTTTTCAACCTCAATTACTATGGAACTATGTAATAGAAAGAAAATAAATATAATTAATAATAAATCCTATTAATACACAATTCATTACATTAACTATTTGCATTTCTAACAGCACTATAGTACTGGTTAAATTCACAGTTCTATACATTTTAGTAACAAAATAAAATAAAACAAAAGAAGTAATTTTGCTCTCTTGGCGGTGTATAGTGATCTATTATTTTCCCGGTCATTCTAAGCTTACATACTTTCTTACTATCACAGATAATCTTTTTTCTGTCCTTTATAGTGTCTCTAAGCTTTTAATGCTTCTTGAAAAATACATCATGCTGAGGACCAGCAAGCGAGTTAGTCACAGCCAGGTACAATACATTAGAAAACAGCAAAAGTTTTGTTCTTCACCTTTGCATTGCAGAAATAAACTGTATATATGCATTCATATGTTGTAATATCAAATCTATATTCTGATTCTAGCAAATACATTTCTATGTCCAGGAAGGCACCTTTTATATTTTACCAGGGTGATTGCGGCTGCGGTTTCAGTTTAACCTTTGTTTCAAGCACTCATTTATGAGCTGTAAATGGGATCAGGCTTATTGGAATTGCTGAAACAAATCAGTGTTACAAAGTGAAATGGCTGAAAAACATGTCCTGCCTTGTTTTTCCAACATTTTATTTTCAGAATTTACACACAAGAAGAAATCTTTCACCAATACAGCGGTAATACAATACTCAATAAAAAATGTTCACTTGCCAAAACACTTATTTAATAAGACTGTATGCTTTCCTTGTAGGAGAGACTCAAGTATTTATATATATATATATATATATATATATATATATATATATATATATATATATATATATATATATATATATATATATATATATATATATATATACACACATACATACACACACATACACATATACATACACACACACACATACACACACACACACATATACATAAATACCGGTATATATATACACACACATACACATATACATATACACACACACATACATACATATATACATAAATATATATATATATATATATATATATATACACACACATTAGTCTAGTGGGTGTGGGTGGTTAAGTTGCTGGGCAGAAGTAATGTAAAATAGGTGGCCAAGTGGGTGGTCCAGTGGTCTGTTCTACAGGTTTGCAGTTCAGTGGGTGAGCTGTTCACGCATCCAAGAGGAGATTTGATTACATTATATAAATACATCCAGGGTCAGTATAAAGATTTGTCATGGAAGCTTTTTGTGCCAAAAGATTTCCAACTGACAAGAGGACATCCTTTGAGGTTAGAAGTAAAGAGATTGCACCTTAAAGAAAGAAAAGGGTTCTACACAGTAAGGGTGGTTAATCTGTGGAATTCTCTACCAGAGGAGGTGGTGACAGCAGATTCAATAGATAACTCGATATATTTTTAAATAAAAAGGTCATTCAGGGTTATCCTGGTTAATTAGAGAGGGAGTATTGATCCAGGGAGGAATCCGATAACCAGTATCTGGGGTCAGAAAATATTTATTTTTTCCCTTTTGAGACAATTGGCAAAGTTTTACTTGTTTTTTTTTTCGGTTTGCCTTCCTCTGGATCAATTAACAACTAATCCGAATATTGGAGATCTTAAAAAGGTTGAACTTGATGGGCTAAAAGTCTATTTTCAACCTCAATTACTATGTAACTATTCCAGGGTGCAGACGTGCCACATTTTGTACCAAATGGGTGAGAGGAAGGGTGCAAGTTATACAAAAGGGTTTGAATTAACAAAATCAATTCTTCAGCCTGTCCTTATAGCGGATTCAAATTTAAGTAAGTTCCTGAACTCTTTCTGGCTCATGAGGACCTCGGTCCTGCTCAGTTCCTTGGCGATTGTTTTGCACTTTCAGATCAAAGACATTTCAAGTGTCTTAAAAACTTCAAATACATGATGTGGACTATTTACAAATTAACATTTTATAAAGACAGCTCTCCTGTTGCACTCATTCAAAATTAATTTATGTCCCTATATAGTTTAAGATGCTCAACCCTTTAAAATATAAAAATGGAAAACAGAACAAGCCATTAATCGGAATATTTAGAAGATCACTACATAAAAGAGGAAATGTTATAACATAAAAACTGGCCACAGTATTTTTGATATGTACATAGTGAAATGCTCCGCGAACATCTCTTGCCATTACAAGATATATACATCCCACCAGCTGAGTTGATTTGTGATCGGAAAACGAGAGAAAAAAAAAACATTAAAAAAAAAAAATCAACATATTTTGAATAAATTTGTCATCGTAATTTGTCATCAAAATGTTGAGAACAGCTGCATCTCACTCTCTCATGAATATCATATTTTAATACTAAACAATTACATTACAGAATAATCTACCATCTAACTTCCTTTTTTATCAGTTTGTTTTTGGCAACAAAATAGTCATCTATATCATTGAACTTTGCAGCTAACGTGGAGCCAGTTTGCAGACACCGAATTAAATAATTTGGCAGAACCCAAAGAGCTGGTAAAAGGAAAAGGGAATATGCACCTACTTGCTGAGGGAACAGTAAACCTATGCAAAAGGGAGACACCAAACTCTTCCATTAATGTTTCTGGGAGTGTTGTGACATCCAACCCGGATGTGCCAAACCTTTCTTGAAACAATTTCTTCTGTCAGCTCTATTAACACACTTTACCCCATTATATTGTGAAGACGCAGCTCAGACATCTAAGCAAGCTCCCTTTAATCTTTTATTGCTTTCTCTTGGGCTCTGTATTATTTGGTTCCTGCTCCATGAGCTTCTTGGTTTCAAAACTCAATCAATCAGACAATGTTTTGCCGATCTAAAACCCCTGCCAGTCTACCCAGACTGTCCTGGATCACTTCCAATGTCATCATATTGGTCTTTCTTCGACCTCCTCCAGTCTGAGCAACTGTGCCCACTCTGTATGTTTAGCCTCTGCCAGTCGGACCACTCTTTCCTGGACTATTATCTATCCCTTTTTTGCCTGGCCAGTCCAGCCTCTATTCTTGACTATACGCTATGACACTTTGTCTGGGACTCAGACTCAAGGACTAAGGTTGATCTCCATGTCCTTATTAGTATGGATTTCTCTTAAGGTTGTAGCTATTCAGCCTAATCAAAGCCGAAAAGCACCCTCACAAAGTAATAAACCTAACACCCTGCTTGCGTACGTTTTCTGTAATAGAGCCAAGCATAATAATAGTGCCTCTATCATAGACATTACTTTGCATTAAAAATGTAGAAGCAAAAGTCCTTTAAGACATGGGACCTCATTAAATTCCATTGCAACAGTTACAAATCGATTTAATTGAACAAGCCCGCAAAACATGGCCGAATGCCAAATCTGTAAACTATGCACCTGTAGATAGCATTTCAGGGCATGATCATGATCAATTAAGCAAGCTCGTAAGTAACAATTTAGAAACAGCCAATAGTAAATGAGACCGTCATCATGACATCAGTAAAACATGGCGTTTGAACGTCAATCAATTAGTGTTTAGATGACTGATATGCGATCAGACTCGCAATCGAGCGATTTGAAATAAATAAAAAAACGAATGAAGAAACTTTTATATCAATCTCGGGAATCAAGGAGTTGACTAGAACACGGAAAATAAATGTAAAATAAATATTTTTATTGCAGATTTGGGAGCTTGAGACTGTTGTGCAAATAATTCTAATGTCTTTAATTGCTTTTCCCATATTTTAAGGTCCAGAATTGTGTTTTTATTGGCTTTTATAGTGTTAAGAACAGATGTTTACCCCCTTGCGAGTCCTATCTAGTGCTCGTCGAATTTTTTGCTACATTTGCCATTTATAGGTTTGAAGGCAAACGTGGGCTTGTGGAACTGTAGCAATATAATAGCGATTTGGGATTGTAACATTTACGGGCTTGACAGATCAAAGCCTTAGATGGGTCAGAGTTACAATTTTAACAACCAGAGGAATTTTGAGCCTGTAACCTGCAAATCGTTTGCCGGTAGCTAGAAGCGGCCAATTAAATAGCAGTAACTTTTGCGGGCTTCAGTATTGCAATTTTGACAATTTAATAGGACCCATTGTTTCATTGGGTATGGTAAAATAGTTCCACTGACGGAGCTAGTGATTGGAGAGCCCTGGTACAAAATAATGTGGGGCCTCTCACTTAACTTATTTATTCAAGGTAGGCGTCTTCAGGGAAATGAAAAGGCCAAACATGGTGATTGGTCAGATCACCCGAAGAGTGTTCAACTTACATTTCTACATAAATAATTATCAGGCCTTCTCCACTAATAAATTAATAATCCCCTTTATACCAGGCAGCTGGGCCCTGGTACTTTGTTTTCTTATGAGAGCAGAGCCCTCTATACCTTCTGTGCCAGTATGCAATTTTTTTAAATATTTGTTGTAAGCATTCACCGTATCCCCTGTATATGGCGCAATATAAATAAAGGATGATAATAACACTAGTCATAGCCAAAATTACCTAATTCATTTCACTCCCACATTCAACACCGCAGAGGTCTGAAACCTATAGAGTAGTTGCCTTTTGTTCAAAGTGTCAGAAATGTCCATTGTTTTAGTTACTATTCTCCTTCAAAAAATTCAAGCTGTATGTACCTTGATGCAAAGCCACAAAAATCAGCTTGCTGTTCCAGAACAGTTGGATATAACACTCTCTGCAGAGAATTTAGCACAAGAGTTACAGGTTGATAACAGTGTTTCCTCTGTATCCAGGGAGATGTATTATCTGTACACTGCAAAATCTTAAAAATATAAATGTATCTAGCTAGTCTGGAAATTATATATATATATATATATATATATATATATATATATATATATATATATATATATATATATATATATTATAAAATAGTACATTTGTGTTCACATTTAAATGTCTAAAACAAGTAAAAAAAAAATGTTTTCTGCTCAGAATTCTGAGAAATACAGTTATTACACTGCATTCTGGGAAGCTGAGCAGGGACATGCAAATGTGCCCACAAATGCTTCATTCTTCTATCCATAACCAAGTTAAGCTTCTGCCCGCTGCATTACACAGCTTTTATGCAAAGCCAAGGTTGGATTATACACAAGTTGGGAATCCTACCCACGGACAGCCGTTTCAAGGTTACTGCCTATCATCAGCGTGATCCCAGCTTGTGTAGTGAATATTTTGAGTAGGTAGTTCACCACAACAATCATTTCATATATTTAATATATTACATAGCAGGACACAATGTCTATTCTGTTCTGTAAATAGCCAGTTGACAACAGAACCAAATAGAAGGAGTAAGCCACTACAGGAACAACCTCTCCCTCAGGCTACAGACACACTAAAAGTCCTACACAGAATTCCTCATGACAGAGTCTTCTAAAAATGCTTTTCTTGCAAATTATTCATTTATGCTTGTGGCTTTCAGAGCTGCTTATGCTTTTAGTTTTCTATATACTTTAAAAACATGTGAAGTTGTGTCCAAACTACTGTGGTTCTTTAAGAATGAATAACGTTTGAGATAGTACAATGAAGAGGCTGGTGAGGACACATATTGTCCTTGATGTACAGCAAGTTATCTTAGATTGTAATAAAGTATATTGGTCAATCTGAGCAGTTGCTCTACATAATGGATTAGTGTAATTAATTGTTTTTGTTTCTTTTTGCCTAATTTTTACTGCATATTCTGCTTAATAGGCCCTTTTAATATTCCTATGGAAACATGATCTCCATTTCATTTATATCCCAATAAACAAATCAATTGCCACTAGTGCTTTGATGCTTCTATTACTTGATTGATTGATTAAATTGGACCACAATGACAGATGTTACATAAATTTCTACAGACATTTCATACAATTCTGCTTTAAAAAAACGGCAAACACATATCCTCTTATAAATGTTTTTCATATATATGAAATAAATTATATATATATATATATATATATATATATATATATATATATATATATATATATATATTCCTTCTGAACATATGTTAAATAATTATTTGTATCAAGAATAAAATATATCTTAGTCTTAAAGATCTCCTGTAACAACTTGTGTTGTAGGCACAAATTTCCATTCTTGTTGGCGATAGAAATGTTGTGCATATTAAGGCTGAGGTTTTGAAGGATTTGAGGCAGGAAGATAGTTTAGTGGAGCGAGGCAAAGAGTTCCAAAGAATAGGGGCAACACAAGGAAAGTCCTGGAGGCGAGGAGGTGATGAGAGGAGGAAAGAACAAGGCCATTAGCAGAACAAAGAGGGCAGTTGGGGGAGTATTTGGAGACCAGAGCAGATATATATAAAATTGCATTATTGTTGAGGGCTTTATACATTAGGGTTATGATGTTTAGGAAATCACTGGACGTGTTTAGTTTTGTAAACTGCTCTTATAAAAGAACCACTGTGGTCAAAAATGTTAAAAAAAAAAAAAAAATTAAAAGTACACTTAAGTAATATATTTTAGAATGTAAAAAAATAAATAATACAGCCTATAATTTTGTTTACTTTTATACGCAATTAGGCTGCTGTAGAAAGTACCATTTAACTACTTCATGAGGTACAAGGAGACTTTGAATACCCAGGATGTTTATATATGTACAATGGGAATGAAGAATATATAAACTGCCAGTACACTCAGTAGTTTACAAGGCTGAACTTGCAAGAAGCAGACTCAGTAAAGAAATTGAAACCTGCAGTAAATATGTGTGTACTTTTTTACTTTATAACTACATTTTGCCTATTATGAAGTTTTGTTATTCATGTAGAAAAAAAAATCAACAGAATTAATATTGAAACAGACATTAATTAGCTTAGTTACTGCTGCTGCTTCTCATATTATAAAATGTGTGGCCATATCCATTATAATGGAAAGTACAAGCTAATATTTGGTGGATATTCCCTGTAGTATTTTAAAAATATATGAGCAGCTCTAAAATTACAGCAAATGTATGCAATGATAAGTTTCCATCCTCAGAAAGTATTATTAGAATATGTTAGCTGTATTTGACTTACCAATTTTTACAATTAAAGAACTTATTCAGGTATGACACCTTTGTACTCCCTTGGATGTCAAAAATATCCTAAATTAACAACATAATATTCACATGTAAAATTATATTCAGCAACTATATTATACCTATATACTATTCAGTTTATTAAATATTAACTGTTTCTAATTAACAATAATATTAAATATTACACTCAACATTTTCCACAAATTTAATATGTGTATTAATCTTTGGTATATGGCAGTGGAATGGTAGCGTTATAAAGAATCTGGGAACGTGCCCAAAATGCTCTGCAGTTAAAGGTATTATTTTAAGACAGTTCATTTATAGTATTTTATTGTAGCCTAGAGCTCCAGCATGTTGAATCCATGCAGAATATGAAATATCTACACAATACAACTCTAATTACTTGGGATTCAGCACTAGTCATCATAATGCTTAGCTAATCAATTCCATAGTTAGAATATACATTTATAAATATGTTAATCATTTTCACAATATAAATAATAATTGTGTTGCACAGTTAATACAAACCTTAATACTTTATTGTATTTGCTGAAAAAAGTGCATTTGTTTGCAATGACAAAATAGCATTATTTGATATAGGTAATTGTATACTTTTTGGAGGATTGTGTGAATTTTACATTTCCATATGTTTATTAATGTAAAAACACATTATATTTGTTCAGTCATTTTGGTGAAGTATCCTATTTTGAATGTTCAGTGACTTCGCCAGCTATAAGAGGGCACAAACAGCTTTGTGTTAGAACATTGCTCAAATTTGATCTTGCTTTTTTATTGAATTTAAGATATTTTCACTTCTTGAGGCAACATAGAAGCTTAGAACTTATAATGTTGCACTTGAAGTGGTTGGAATAAACACAACAACATAAATCAAGAATGCCTGTGAGAAGTATTAGTCTATCCTGTGGATTTATTAAAATATATTCTTAAAAAGGGACTGAAAACTTACCAGACATGTTTAAAATGTATTTTAAATTTTAGAAACTATTCCTGAATTAGGCATTTTAGCAAAGAGTTGCAAAGTGTTTTAATCCTTCCCTGAAACAATTGGATATGTAATGAGGCAACACAAACCAAGCAATAAAAATTCAGAGGATCACTCACTTTTTTCACAATATAGAACATTTCAGAAAATCACTTCTCCCTGTATGTCTGACGAAGCATAAAATCATGACTTGTACGACCTTTGTTCTGAAGATGCTAACCCTGGAAACTGATAAAAGTTTACCAAAGTACTTATGCATCACAGAATTTGGCTAATGAGACATACAGGTAAAGCTGTAATTGCTGGACCCTGCAGCTGCTTGTCTGTTGTATAGGCAGACTCAACCCAGCTCCTTTGACTTGATTGACTAAGCAAATTAAGCATTACTGAGCATTAGGTGTAGCTAGCCTATATTCACATTATCTTTGCAGCTGCTTATAGAAGGGCCTTGTGGGCTATGTAGGGAATGATTATATATGCAAGCAACAATGGCAGTAAGGGTCTTCGCCACATAATTATTAACAGCCTTATTAAATTGTGATTCGGCCAATTGAAAAGGGCTCTATATAAGCACATAGCATACATATTTTTTACAGAAGTTTTTAGTTAGTGAAGACCTTGCTTTTGGATAGAAATTCACTAGCTAAAAACGACTGTAAAAAAAAAAAAATATGCTATGTGCTTAAATACAGCCCTTTTCAATTGGCCGAATCACAATTTAATAAGGCTGTAACTCTCTATCTGACAGTACCTAGCAGTTTTGATGAGTTCCATGTCCCTTTAAATTAAAATGTAAATATCATAAATTATTTAAATATATTTTATAATGTGCCATACAGAGGTGTATATAACATTATAACATATAAATACAAGCATGCACACACACACACACATATATATATATATATATATATATATATATATATATATATATATATATATATATATATATATATATTTTTTTTTTTTTTTTTATTATAATTTTTTTTTTTTTTTTTTTTACATCTAAAGTAAGGCAAGATTTCCTGACAGAATTACAGTTACTGCACTGCACTCTGGGCAAGGACATGCAAATGTGCGCATAAAGGTTTCCAATTTTTTAATCTTTATATATTACAAATGTATATATATATATATAGGTCAAGGTGTGAAGGTCAAAAGGTTAACTACCAATTAAATAAAAAATACATGATATTAAATAGTGTGGCTATCCGTCACCCTCCTTAATCAACACCTGTGACACTTCAGTACTTGAATAACTGACCCCTACTCATTCACAGTGAAAATTAATTATCAACTGTTAAATTCACTGTTAAATTCAATTATACCACAGTGTGCTCATAGTATTAACTGCTCATTACATACCTTACATATCAGCTCAGTCTATACTAAGTTAGAATACACCCCTTGTTGATATGTAATGGTATGTAATGAGAAGTTGTTAGATTAATACTGTGGCACAATTGAATTTAAGAGTTGATGAATGATTTCACTGTGAACCAGTAGGGGGCAGTTAGCATGTTGGTGAATTGATATAGACTTAAGGTGAAACTTTCAGTGAATTTTAACATATGTAGCTTTTTTATGAGGTGAATAATGCATGTCTATAAATGAACACAAAACAGCGGTAGGGAGGGAAGCGCTTTTAAGTTTTTCTAGAGCATTTACCTCACTAGAAGTGCTCTTCATTGTGTGAAAGAGCACAAGATTCTGTGTTAAAGTGATCTATTATTTTTTTTTTTTAAATTAAACCAAGAACATTTAAAACAGCCATCTCAGGTTTGTTTACAAACACACTTCTGAAACAAGGAGCAGCCGTTCCAATCTCCGTGTGAACAGAAAGAATTATGGTTTAACTCTGCTTTCAGGAATGTCATTAGCCATCAGTTAACCCCTAAGTACCATATTTGGGATTTTCTAGCAGTCATTTCCCTGCACAGATGAATTTGGGAAGGGTTAACCATCTTTCTGATCTGCTCTCTGCACACAGCTCTTGCTGTCAGTCTCTCTGGAGGCATGCCTAATTCTCATATAAACAGACACTTAATTTACGATTTTTTTGGAGAAAAGGGCACCTATTTAAAAAATGCAAAAAGTATTTCAACATGTTTTTAGGAGTACATCCCATTGGTTGTGCTGCATTAATTGGCCCTTTAAGTTCCAAAGCCTCAGAACCGGATATGATGTTGATGTATCTTTCTGTGAAGAAATAATGGAATGAACAGGTAACTTAACCAAGTCATAAATGCTCATACAGTTATAAATAGTTTCTGGTACCATCTGTTCTTATGTTTTAAGATTACTAACCTGAAGAAGGTGCAAAAACATGTCAATTTGACAGATTGCTCCAAATTACATAAAATGTCATGCACTTTGGAGGCAAGTAAAGACTTTCAAATGGGCGTGGATGGGACTGAATTTTGGGCTTTCACTCTGGGCGACAGATTAGCTAGAAATAGCCTTGACCAGGACCCTCCATACACTAGCTCTGACTACAAACATCTCTGCTTTGCCAATATCTGTTTTATACACCTATATAGTTATTATTATTTTGAAATAATTCCATCACAAACAAATAACTTCATGGTAACTTAAGGAGATAGAAATAAACAATTTTTTTCAAAAATTAAAAAAAGAGCAAGTTAAATTTTGCATGAAAAAATATTAAAGTCAAACCCATTTAAACTTCAATCAAACTAACAAGAAATGCAGAGCATACTTTCATCCATAGATCTCATTGGTACTCATTGGCAAGCCCCAAGAGTAGTTAATCTTTTGAATAAGTTGTGCTCGGAGAACATACCATGAAAACATGATCAAATACCCTCTTTCTAATGCAACAGAAAAAATAGTATATCAATATCCCTTTATAGATCTCGCAATATTCACCGGATGGCTGGTGAATAGGCAATGTTCTTACCATCAGTGGAAGGTAACTAATAATTGTCCGATAAACTCTCTTCATTTAATGTTGAACTTTGTTTATTTTTTTAGTCAATGTCTCACTTAATTTCTCATATTCCTAACAATTTATTTTTTCTCCAAAGATTAAAGATGTAAGGGGCATCAACGTTGACACATCATCCCAGGAGAACATGTAACTAACCAGTTTGTTAATGAAAGCAAAGCACTTTCATCATCAAGATCTTAGCCGTGAAATTTCTGATGCAATTATAGTGCCATCACAACAGAGAGACAGATGTTTTGCAGGTTAATTATTCCATGTAACAACAAGAATAAGAGATTAATGCTTCTTTTTGCGTGGGCAAAGAACAAACACATTGAGGAAAGTTATTTCACAATGAGATAAAAGACTCCTGCTGTAAATTAAAATCTTTATAATAATGATGCTTTCATAAATGTTAAAAATCTATACATTTAAGGTATGAAATAAGTTTTTCCCAGACATAAATAACATTGGAACTAATTTAGTTGCACTACATGTTTATTCATTATGTTATTGGCAGCCGTTTTATCTCAGAAACACTGTAATATTGTGTTATGCGCTGGTGATGTGTATATTAACAAATATGAATTGAGGGAAAATAAATTATTTTCAACTCTAAAGTTTCTGAGTGAGTGGCAAAGTAATATTGATACATGCAATTAAAAGCGCAAACCTTGTTGCTTTAATTGCAAACAAAATGGCAATTAAAAAGGACAAGCAAGTAAGCAAGCAATGAGATTTTTGAGATTTAAATATGTTTTATTATTTCAGACAAATGCTTCAGTAGTTTCCAGAATCAATATTTATGTTGTCACTAACTAGTCATCAGGCATTTAGTAATTGCTTTCTGTCAGCACATTTGCTTGTCTGCGTTTTTCATCTGTTTATCTTCATTCTGCAAAGTAATGTTTGATTCCGTGTATATCTACTGTATTCTTATATTATAAATCATGTCATTTGAAGGGAAATGGGCAACCCAACAAGAAGTTGGTTTCATATTAAAGAACATTAAAAGCTTTCCATACATTGCACTAGTCATTTTTCCATACATGAAACAATTCCTGAGATATTTAACATTGTTTGTGCTGTTCAATTATGAAAATGTGTAGTTCTATATGCTAATGTGTAGTTCAGAACGCTTGAGCAGTGTGGGGAAGAGCATATAACTGCATTGGGGTTCATTGTTTTGTGACCACAAAACCAAACATGCATACAGTAGCCACTAGAGGACAGAATGAACAGAAGGGGCCATGACCTAAGCTTGGAGGGGGAGCTAGGAGGTGAGTTATGCACCGGCTCCGATTTCTCAACTGCAAACAAGATACCAGCTATGGTCATTCAGTAAAAGTATCATGTCCACTACCCTTGGAGTTATGGGATATTAAGTAATTATTGTTGTTTAAGTGCCACAGTGGTAACAGCGCATGCTGTGATGCAAGGAGCCTTGTCGGGGAAAGACCAGCGACCTGGATAGGAGCTGGATTAAGTGAGACTCCTTAAGGGTTTGAAACCTGTCCACTTAAAATATTTATATGCTGGGTACTACTATCTGGGATTACACACCCCTAGGAGGCTTACATAAGGGTGGGTACAGGTTGCACAGCATCTGGGTACAGGTTGTGACTTCCAGAGGAAATGCTGCTAGTCACATGGTTGATGGGGTCACAGTTGGCACATGTTAGAAAGTACTATTTATTTTCATAAGACTGACTACATATCCCAGGCTGCTTTACAGCACAGACAGCAACCCCAAATGTTTCAGCCTCTACTTCCTCCTGATTGGTCAAAACAATTTTTGAAATGAATGTGCGTTTGGCCTGGGTTTGGAGAGGGTGTTAATCCTGTTTTTCAACGGTCATAAATTACAAGATATTTTGCTAACTTGAAGAGAAGTGTTGAAATGTTTATTTTGGTATTTTTTCATGCACAAAAATGTTTTTTATACACTACTGATTCTCCTGTATCAGATGCGTTAATAATCCAACTCACTTAGATATGGCTTTAAGGTTAGTAGACAAAAGGTTGCCTCTCACGGATCAATCCATGGGGGGCTTAACTGGCAGCAAGCATTAGCGCCTGAACCTTGTCATGTGACCAGTTAAGCGTCTATCATGTTGACAGTTGTTAATAAAAGTGTCTGTGGCTCAATTTACCCAAAGGTGGTATGGTTTGCTGAGTAAAGGAAAAAAGGATTTGGTTAACTCCAGTGACCTTCTCTACCATGCTTGGTCATGTGCTGCCAATTATCCCATAAATTCAGATAACTAGTATTTGAGAACCAAACTTGTATGTAATAGTAATACAATAGCTATTTGTTCATGCACTTTAACCATAACTTAAAAACCAAAATAAATTTAAAGGGTGAGAATGTGCATTTAAAGAAAATATTATTTTATAAATATTATATTATTATTTCATTCAGTACTGTTCTAATATGTTACTAAAAAGGTAGATTCTCAAAAATACCAGACTTAAAGACAGACATTTTGATTCACCCTTAATTATAAAACATAACTTTTTTAATGTCTTAAAACCTTTGGATTACAATACAAGCAGATCATTTCCTTATGACATATTAGAAGGCACCAATGTTGACTTTGTTTATTGCCCGCAAGACTTAACGGCTATTAAATTGGCCTGTTAAAGCTACCCGCAAACGATCTGCGGGTTACAGGTGGAAAAACACTACGGGATGTCGAAATCTTAACTCCTTTCCGGCAAATCCTTTGATCTGTCAAGCCCGTAAGTGCAGCCTTTGAAAAACGCTTTAAATTGCCACAAATCCACGGGCGTTCAAACCTGTAACCCGCAAATGGAGCCAAAACGTCAACAGGTACTAGAGAGGACCCGCAAGGCGGTTAAAGTCCTATCCGTAGCACTGTAAATGCAAATATAAACACTATACTGTATTTTCAATTAAATAGAAAGTCAAGTTAGGTATTAAAAATGAATAGCACATCATTCTCAAGCTCGCAAATCTGCAATATAAAATACGTATTAATACATATAATGGAACTCGCATGGACTATAATATAATATTTGTACAGTGAAAATGTACTGTATATTACATTTAATAGAAAAGAGAAATAAGTCGATATCCTGTGTTCTTGATGACTATTGTAAATTTACACAAAGTTGTATTCTTTAAATTTAGTGAATTAATTAAGACTGAACGAATGTATTGTAATCCGTTTTCACAGGTTTAGTTTAATTAAAGACAGAAACAAACGGTGATAGCTGTACTTTTGATGATGGACAATGAAATGACATTTTTTGCGATATAAATTATAGGGCATCAATTGCAATTCAGATTCAGATTCCTCAGGAAATTACAGGGTTTAGATTTGACAAGATATGATTTAACACCATCAGCCACAGATTGGAGAAAATTGATATGCTACTTTGTTTCAATTTTGAACAAACCTTCAATTTCTTGCAGACAATTAGAAAAAGTATTGATAATCAATCAAATCTTTAGCTCAGTAAGCAGGCACTAATTAACTAGGTAACAAGGAATTAATCATTATCAATTCAATTTCCAAAGTTTTAGTTGGGGAACTCAAAATAGTAAAAGAATGGATGAGGAAAAATAAATATGTGATTATATGTAAAATTTGGTTTCAGCACCAATTAGCTCCAACAGGGACAATACGTGTATGGCTACATGCATGTATATTTTAGCATGAACGTTTTTTACTCTGATTAGGGCACAGTAGGCTAATATAGGTTACACATGAATGAGAATGCCTGGCACCATGTCATTTAGAGACACCTAATGAGTAAAAAAGTTAATGCTAATACATACATGCACCTAGCCATACATTTATTGTCACTATTGGAGCTAATTGGTGCTGAAACCAAATTTGACATACAATCACATATTTATTTATTTATTTTTTTTTGCTATCCTTATCTGCCACGTCAACACTGCCATAGAAGAAACACCATTGGTGTCTTGCCAATCATGGTCCCAGACCAGTCATGTTGGCCAACCATGAGTAGATATGTTGGCCAACCATGAGTAGATGACCCCTTAGGGTGCCATGTTTAAAATAAGAATGGATACACCATTGGTGTCTTACCAATCATGTCCCACACAAGTCATGTTGGCCACCCATGAGTAGATGGCCCCTTAGGGTGCCATGTTTAAAGAATGATGGATACACCTGTAGATGATTGTAGGATCTAGTGGGCAAAATAGCTTTTCTCAAAAGATGGTATATGGATCATTGGAATATTACTCTACTCCTACTCTGCCGGACCGGAAATGTGTTGTACAATCCTATCCAATATTTGTAAAATAATTACAAATGCCATTAAATTACAGTTCTAATAAATCCATATTGTTACACTAAATTATAGTGACATTTGATGCTTTTATCTTGATTATTTAAACTATTTGGTTATGTAAGGTCTTAATTTCTTCAATTAAATGGTCTTTCAACAAATCAATTACCCCACCAGACATTTATCTTTTATATGGATCTATGTGCTTTGTTACTATTATTTTCTTTTGGTTTTAACACTTATTCAGTTCTATATTACAGCACAAATATCCTTGACACAATGGGCCTAATTCCATACAAAAGCACTGATGAATGCATTCTCTCATATACCAATTATCTTCAGTGATGAAATTAAATGATTATTATTCACAGAGTGCGAAACATACCTTGACAGCGTACCCTTGTTAAAGGTAAAATGAAAAAAAAAAATATATATATATATTATTTATTTATTTGTGTATAAAACATTAACTGTATACCCCTTCTTTATTATGCTGTAGCAGCTGTTGGAATAATGGTGCATTAAAACAGGGGTCTGCTTCTTTATCACAACAGTATTAATATTATAAAATAAATAGTTAACCTTAAATATTCTTGGTGCACCAGCTTCCCCAGCACTGAATGGCTGGTTGGTAAAGCGTGATGTTCAGAAATTGTCATTACAAGACCATGTTCCTCAATGGGTTGCTTTTACTGACGATGGGCCTAATTAGGTCACTCAATACACCAATTTTCCAAGTCAATCACGCAAATTTATTTGGACAGAAGCAAGAGCTCAGGAGACTGACCTTCAGGGCAGGAAAAAGTAAACAAATTAGGCACATTGGGTCTTCTCCAAGGCTTGTCAGCACTCCTAAATCAATTAAGGAGGCCATCAGATTTATCTTCTAAAGGAATATTGTATAGTATCATGTTAGCCTCCTGGGCAAAAAGAGAAACACAACTGGAATATTCTCAAATGCTGAAGCCTCAATTGGTCTTCACTGTCTCTTGCCTTTTCATTTAATTCTTAAAATTCAAAGTTAACTTTAGATATTTTAGTTACAGATGTGGACGTTCGCAAAATTTACATTTTTGAATTTCCAATATAAATTTTCCAAGTGTTTCTATATTTTGTCCGCTAACACTCAATTATTTAAAGCACTGAAGGACTGTTTTTTGTGGATATCTTCTTAGGAAATATACCTTTCAAAAATGAAACATGAATGTACAAACCCATGAATGTGCAAAAAGTGTCATCAAACGGTCTAAAATTCATAATTAACGTATGCTTAAAATATGTCATATTCAACATTCCACTGATAGCTAATAGCTACACACATTATATATATATATATATATATATATATACACATACACATACATACATACATACATATACACATACACACACATATATATATATATATATATATATATATATATATATATATATATATCGTGTAGTCATTTCTGACTTTCAGTAACCTCACCAGGCCCAATCCTGCATGGTTTTAGGGTGGTGTGTGTATATATATTCAGTGGCACGGACCCGGTGCTTTCATCACTGCAACCTGGGTTTGATTCCACTCAGGGAACCAAGAGGTCACACCACCCTGAAGCCATGCAGGATTGGGCCTGGTCAGTTCTTGGATGGGAGACCACCTAGGAATACTAGGAGCTGTATTCTGTGACCCACTGGAGAAGGAACTGGCAACCCAATCCAGTATCTCTGCCATGAAAATCATGACCATAAAAATGTGCATGGTGCGTTATGCTCCATGAGGTCACTGAAAGTCGGAAATGACTAAACAATGGAAAACGAAAAATAAATAGATAAATAAATATATATATATATATATATATATATATATATATATATATATATATAAAATCATAGTATGATATTAAAACAAACAAATAAACAAAAAAAATTAGTAGAGCAAAACTACAAATATGTCCCTGAAAATGTCCCTGAAAACTAGTTTTAAAACAGAAACATTTAGGGATGATCTGTTCTTTAAGAGTACTATGCTGATTAGATAACCAGTCCAGTAGATTTGGACATTGGAACTATTGAGTCTCTTCGGGTCAAAACGAAAGTCTCCAAAGATGCAGATGTAGTGCAGTATAGGGTTGCCATGGAGATTAAGAACACTATAATTTTGTATAATGACAATGTTGGTATAAGATACTATCATTATATGGGTAGCTTTGAACTCAAGTGAGTGTATTTTTGCTTTAAGTTTCCCTATGGAAAACCTTGGTTAATCTATTTACTCGGTCTATAAAAAGCAATGCAGCCACCTGCTACAATACATGATGAATTTTGGAATCTAAACATTAGGGAATGACTCTAAATATATACTGCAACATAATGAAATGAAAGGTTTCTTGTTGATTTAGGGTGTCCATCCAATTTTCTCTTCAATTCCATTTTCTTATATCCATGTCCGTGATACTGTGGTAGCCAATAAGCATATCATGGACTATGTAGCATTGGCTTTTGGTGCAAGCTACTATATTATTATATTTCCGGTATAATCAAAGTCTCCTCCTACTTCAAGAAGCTGATCAGTAGAAATCAAAGTGGTCGGTTCCACAGCAGTATAATTGTAACCTGGGACCTCCTGTATACTGCCTTTTAATAGATCACTTTTATGTACAGACAACCCCACTTACAGATGACCTGTACCTAAAAACAAACAAACAGTCTCCCAAGACTTTTTGTATACGTTTGTTTGATTTAAAAGAAAGAGCGCAATAGTTTCTGTAATTAATGAAAATACAGGGGTATTATTATTATTAATATTATCGTATAACACTGTATTATTATTACTGCATATGAGCCATTTTAGGCTTATTATTATTATTATTCATCAGGGATCAGAGTTACTTACAAATCCAGTTTAAAGACGT